>VVHJ01030060.1:30463-41508 GCA_015107715.1 Tylochromis polylepis
ATATAGGACAGCTGGTGGATGTTGTGATGGTAATCCAGTGAAGTCAGATCTTGACAAAGGGAAAGCATAGGGCCAGGTGCTGCCATTGAGCAGTCAGTCGCCCCCATACTGCGAGAGACAAGCTTGTGGAGGAATGAATCCGGTAGCCCACAGTCCCTCTAGCACATGTTGCCTCTCTCACAGTGCAGCAGCAACTGTGTCTGCTCTTTCTCTCACTGCATGCTGTCCTAGCTCTAGCTACTCATCCTCTGTCTATCAAGGCAGAGGCAGATCAAAGATTACAACCAGCTCTTTCCCCTCTGATCTGCCAAGCTGAATGGAAATAAATATGGAAGTTCTCTGCTATCTGAGACCCATGTTATAAATGAATTGCCCTTGGCTTCAGTAGCAGAGCCATCTTATAAATTGGGGGTGTTTTGTTATGACCCTGTAGCAACTCCCAGACTCTTAAAACATGATTAAGAGGGCACCTTTGACTTTGATAGGGAGAAGGCTGTCAAGATACTGCGGAGGGTTGTTTCTCAAGTAAAATCTAAGTATCTGCCTACATTGTTTCACTTTTACTAAAATAGAAGGCAAAAATAAGGAAGTTTTTGATTTTCTCTGGATGGGTTAAACATACAAGCAGATAAGAAGTACATTTTCAAAGGAACCCAATTCACTAATAAGTGGTAGCATTCTCTCATGCCAAAGCACATATTAAGTGACAGACCATAGCAAAGAGACAGATTATATTATTGGCTTAGTACACGGCACCTCGGGGCTAGTGTTTTCTTTGGTATCTTTATAGTGGATTAGAAAGGAATGCTTAGCAAGATTCCTCCTCTCCCCCTGGTGCTTTCAGGTTATTGTCTCTACCTCCCATCCATTCACCCTTCTACCCCCTTTAGGAATGCCTTAAACAGTACTGTCTGAGACTGTGCAGAGAGTATTCCAGTAGTCTCATTCAAGAATTCATAGTGATTTGTTTGATTTTCAATTTTTTATGGTGCAACTTTGGAGGCAAATACTGTCATAACTCTCATGCTGTCATGCCAGGCAGATGGAGCCATTGTCTTGCCATTTTACAGAAGAATTGAAAGCACAGTAAAGTCAAATGACTCAAGAGGATAGTGTTCATACCTATGAGGAGATGAGTACTAGCTGACAAAGAGGTTACACCATTAGGGGGAAGATATTGGTTTGTTGTCCCTTCTCTTCTCTGGGTCATGACTGGAGACTGGGAGCTGTGGTTCCCAGGCTCCCTCTAAGGAAGTAGTGCCTTCTGACCTCCCAGCTACACACATCCTGTCTTATCAGAGAAGCTTAAGCAGCTTACTTACTGCACCCATGCCTCCATAATTCTCCATTTTCTGATCCTTTCCTTCATTGTGTTTAATCCCACAACTTCTCACTACATGGATACATTGCTCTACATTGCTTTATACTTTGCAACTTGGAACTTGTATCTGAGAATGTGGAACTTAAATTCATATGCACTCTCTTATGCATTGAGTATAAGTAACATTTATGTCAGTTTTACCCCTGAAACAACCTGTCGGAATTTGCAAATTATTCTCTTTGATGTCTATGTATGCCTGAACTGCAGGCTTATGTAGGGATAAGCCTTGATGTGAAGTTTCATTGCCTGGTTGTTTGGTCTTATCCAGGAGACAATGACTTCTGAAGAGACACTCAGGCAGGTCTGATTGGAATAACTTAGGTCTGCCAGTGAAAAATTCCCCAGTGTCTCCCTCCCTGTCAGCAGAGGAAGGGATGGGTCCATCATTAAAGGATTCAGGAAAAGACATTCACTTTTCCACTAAGCATAATTTCCACAAACACTTTGATTCCAGCTAGGCAGCATTTTACTACGCCGTACCTTTTCTTAATTAAAAAATACTTCCAGAGGTGTTGGGGGCTTAAACACTTTGCCACTTCATAAGAGCACTTGATTGCTGCATTTTTGCCACGTGTTAGTTTTATTGAATATTTTATTACTCCATACTTCTTTAACATCTTTAATGCTTTTTCAGGCAACATAAACATTTTCCTTAGCTTATCACTGAGAACATTTGACAGTGCCTCACATCAGTAAGCACGTGAGAGGTTGTGCTGACCAATCCATGTGATATTTTGTATGAACAATTTTAAATGATGCTGGTGTAGTTCTAGTTAATCTGAAATTAAAACAAAACACTGGATAAGTCATTGAAGTTTATCTTTGATTTTAACATTGAGATGGGGTCCTTTCAATTTCAAAGTTTTCCACAAATCTGGTTCAGTTTAGGTCGTTGGGTGGGGTTTTGCGGTTGAGTTCGATAGAGAATGCTTTGAAAGACCTCAACCCTTGGATTCATGCAGTGTGGTTTGGGGCAAATGCATTGCTATCTGAAAAATGTGAGGGTGTATTCTTTCAGATTAACACTAGAAGCTCTTTCGATAGTGTGTGAAGTAGCAAGAATTGTGAGTGAGATTTCTGGCCCTTTTTTTGGGAAAGTGTATTAGTGAGCACTTAGCAACGGGATGTATTTATTCTCTCAGTCCAGTGGATATGTGCTCTCCTCGCTGCCAAGGAAATGTCTGGTATTTCCTTGGAATTCTGGATTTATATTATTATTATAATACACGATAGCCTCTCACTGTGATAGGACTATCAGAGTTGGGAAGGATTCACTTATTCCTCCCAGCTTTTTAGTTAGATTAATTAACACTTTTCCTCGAGTAAGTTAAATGTCTTTCTAGTCACATGTTTAATATGCATGTTTAGGGGGGCTCTGGAAAGCTTCTGGACTGTTCAATACATTCATTGTGTGTCTAAGCACAATTGTTGAAACAAACCTTGGCCTTTAGACTGTGAAACAGTCATCCTTTTGGACATGACTGTACTTAATTATGAGTCTGAATTGGTTTAGCACAGCGCTCAGAGCTACCTGCATATGTAGGAGGATCAGTCTTCTGAAGTGCCCCAACTGTCCTTATGAAACCCTGTCTCCCATCACCCCCCTTTTTTCTCACTCTAGCTCTGTCTCACCATGGGTTACTGTTGCCAGGCTACAGCCCAGGTTTGAAAGACTAGCTGTTTGGGTCACTGCCCCCCACTCCCTCCCACCCCTACCATCTTCCCCCACCCCCCAACACTTTCATTCAAAGAAGTTCTGACTACTTTAGCTCTTTTATTTGGACCACAAAACATTCCCCAACCCCCAATCTGGCTCTCTGCTGAAAAGGAGAGAGCCAAGCTGGAGAGAGCAGAGCAGAGGAGGTTGCTGGAAGGAGGGGGTGTGGAGATGGGCTCCTGTTGGCAGTGTGGTGTCAGTATGGACTCTTCATAAAAGAGAAGAGCTGGTTCCTGCTTGCTTGTGGAAAGAGGGGGAAGGGTATAAGACAGTTGTATTAAGAAAATGTTTTTAGACTTTTCCAACAGATTCACTATAAGATGTCATTATACCAACTTCAAGCTTGAAAAAACTTAAGACTAGCTTTTTTCAGGCAACAAAGAATCTGAAAAGTTGTCCCAAGTCAAAACATGATAGTTCAGTTATTTCTCTTCCTTTCCATTTGTCTTAGAAAATGCCCCCTAAGATAAGAGGAATCCTTAAGAGTTGTTGTTTTGTGGAGCATGACTGTGTGTATGAACCGTGTCAGAGATTACAGCCTCTTTGTTCACAGGTGAGCCGCCCTTTGACCTCTGGCTGAGTTGCCACTATTGTGTAGAAGAGGAAGAGCTCAGGTTACCCTGCTTCAGTGACCCAGAAACCAGGAAAACTGGCATTGTGTTACACAAGTAACAAGTGACAGAACTTACATAAATCAAATGGTTTTAGTCATGAGATCACATTACTTGATGCAGAACAACTCTGAAATCAAAGCACACTGACTGAATCCCATTTTTTTGAATGTTTAATAATCATTTTACTTGAAGCTCTTAATTAAACCTTTGACAAGGTTGCTATCTCTCTTTTCCTTCTTATATAATTTCCTCAGTGGATCTTCTCTTTTATGCATTCATGATACAACCGTTCCTCAGAGCCTGAGGCTGTTTGTAAGTTTTTTTTCTTTGTGTTTGGGTGTGTAGTGATTGTTGCATGTGTTTGCTTTGTTGCAGTGGTGCCTCCGCATAACAGTCTTTGTGTTTGTTAGGTGGAACTGTTAATGCATGTATTTGTTAAGGTTGAGCATATCTTCTGAGATATTTAAAATGCCTTGTGTTTGTGACTGTGTGTGTGTTGGTTACAAAGTTTGTCCCATGGGCAAAGCAGCGCAAATGTTTTGGCTTAATGTCTGGCACAAGAGGTAAATGCTAGACAGCCAGAGGTACAATGACAGATGTGGACAGATGCATGGTGTCAGTACTGCAGCTGGCAAAAACCTTCATATGTGCTGACAAGGAGAGATTACTCACTCTACCCATCTCTCTGTTGCACCCAGAGACCTCTTCCTCATCTGCTGTACTTTCTTCCTCCAAGGTCAGATGTTGACACTCACTAAGTATGACTCAGGGGCCCATTGCACAACAGCAAACTGCACCTGCCTTTCACATCCGCCACAATTAAAGTTGGGCTCACACAAAGGCACAGATCCTGCCCTTCTGTTCCCATAGGCAGTGGAATCCACAAGGTTATAAAGAGCCTGATAAGCAGACTTTTCATCGTGGTATGAAGTGTGAACCAGGACAAAGTTGCATGTCTCTCACAGTCTCTGCACTGATAGCATTCTGATTTGTGTGTTATGGGAGTAGCATGTTGGCAAGGAGTCAGGTCTAGACAAAAGAATGTGTGTTTTGGCTGCTTACTTCACTGCAAATTTGAAAGGGAGGACAAATAATTTATCAGGGGTTATTACTATCGTCATTTTTATAGGCCCACCCACAGATACCCTTGTATACCTATATGTTAATACATTCACAAGCAAACACCACCACACTTCATTCTCATAGATGGAAACACATTAATTCCAAATAAATATTTTAATCTGTATATCAACATACACTCGGGGACACATTACTTCCTGGAGTGAGTTGTTGAGTTCTTTCCACAGAGAGTCATGATGGTCTTTGGAGAACAACGCCTGCTAAGTTTCTGGCTTTTTGGTTTTCATCAGCAGTCAAATGTGGCTTCAGAAGAATCTGACTGTCAGTCTGCGTTGTATGTTTCAGCTCTTAAAGCAATTTCGTCAGTCCTTTCAAAGACCGCTTTGTGCCACATTTGTGTTTCATTTTTAGTGACACCCTAGATTCCAGACATAGTTAATTTGCCTCTAAATAAACCCAGCCAAGCCATGACAAATAGCCATGGGAACCATGGTTGGGGGGTGGGGGTGATTGGTTGGGTGTCAAGCTTGCTTGTTCATCTGTGAGGTTACTATGGCAACAAGAATAGTGCACTAGGAGTGAGTACTGTGTTTTCAGAGCAAAGGACGAGGGATTACAGGAAATATGACATGACATTCTTGATGGACCAGACTACTCTTGTTTCCTCTTGATCTCCTTCTCCACCAATTGCACCTTCAAAAGACAGTCTCTCCTGTGGAGTATCCCCTCCTCACACTCTGTAGCCTGAGTGACATTATCATCACAATCAAACAGGGGACCCTCTAACATCTGACCTCTCAGCCTCATGAGAGGAGGAGAAGGGGGGGGGCTTTAGGAGAAGGAAAAGTAGCTGTAGTAAATGCGCAAAATCTGTCTCTCAACATAAGCACTCAGATGGCTTCAGTTTAACTTCCCAATGAAGTCTCATCTTCTGTTGGAAGATGTCAGTTCACTATATTCTCTTTCTAAGAATTAAATTCAATATAGCACCAAACGATTGTTTTAGAAACATATTTTTTACACTCTTGTGGATAGTTTTGTGTGCCTTCATGCATCGCCTACTATTTCAGTTGCCTTTGGAAAGCTGGAGAAAAAAAAAAACTTAAACAAAACTGAGAAACCTTAAGTTTTCTATTTTTCCACCAATCTAGACCAGCCAGAAACAAAGCATCCTTTTTCACAGAAAATCAAGATCTGGATCAGTTCCTCCGCTGCCTAATTTAAAGCAGCCTCAGCCTCCTAGCCAGGAGTGAGAGCATTTTATGCTTTTTTGTCTTTTTTTCTCTTAGAGTGGGACTGCACATACAAATGTAAAACTAAAAAAGTGCATGATCCTGTAAGTGAGACCAGATGAAAACCCATTTTTGATCCTGCCCAGGGTTTTTCTCCACTGAAAGAGATGACAGTGCCTGAGGGTGGGCCAGAACCCAGCTTTCACCTCGCAGCCATCAGCATCAGTCTCTTTGAAGAGGGTTCCTGTCCTCAGTCAAGGGCTTCACTGTGGGTGTAGTGTTACCAACACTCCAAACCTTGCCTGAATTCCCATAGGAGCTTCGTAGAGAGCAATAGGAAACCCTGTTTTCATATTTATCTCAGCTTCTTTGTACCGCATGTTTAGGTCAAACTCAAACAATGTCTACACAGCTTGAATAGAGACAAGGCAACACATTTGCAGAGCAAAAGTAGTTTTCAGTCCTCCAACTTCATCTGCGCAGGATGTATTCAGGCACATTATAGGTCACCCCTGTAAAGGCAGCACTCAAGACTCCAGTCCTCAGGGTAGTTGCAGAATGAAAAGTAATGGAAACCTAAAAACACACCTCTTAAATAGTTAAATTAATATTTTTAATAAACAGACATCACCAAAGATAGCTATATTTATTAAAATAGGAACACGTGAAATATGTGGATCAAGTAATGTGCTCATGCTTTAGAATACAGCCACCAAGAGGACAGTTAGTTATTTAATTTAAACACTACAGCTGTTTCTCCTATCCTGTTAAAGAGCACTGTGTGCAGCCCTTGTTTTTCCTCATGTTAGTATTTGTTGGCAATTGTTAAATTTCCAAACTGTTTCTGGGTGTGTTCTTTTTCATATATGGGAACAGAAATAAGAACTGGGGTGTGGAAAAACTGTAGGAGTGGAGAATGTTAGCTGACACTGAGAAAATTACGTTTTTCCAACTGAAAATAATAGTGTGTGACTAATAAAGTCAATAACACACATGGCCTAACTCTGTCTTTTCATTCTATTTCTATTCTTTTTTGTGGCTCTACTAATATGTGTGCTATATATTATGAGAAAAATATATTCAAAACAAATTCATTCCATGGCAAGAACTATTACTCAAGGTAGCAGAGCTTGCCAAAGTGTCACTGGGTCCAGATTGCCAAACCCAGAGCATGATGAAAAACGAGTTACAGTTGCCGTAATTTAGCAGCTTTGTGTTAACTCCTTTAGCCTGTGAGTTTTGTGACCTGGTTTGACCAATAGGCCACATCCTTATGTGTGTGGGTGTGTGTTTGTAGATGTCGTCCCGGATTCATTGGTCCTCTCTGTCAATACCTGGATCCATGTCTTCGATCACAATGTCAGAATGGAGCAGCGTGCAAGAGCGAGGTGCTCAATGGTGTCACACAGTACACTTGTGTGTGCCAGAGAGGGTTCAGAGGTATGTCAAAAAGAATGCATATGTACTGGAAAGGTCAGATCTTATTAAGTAAATTCAAAGTGTTAAATTGATCTCTATTCACTATTTAATTCCCAGGCCAAGACTGCTCCCTTATTGATGCTTGTGCGACAAGTCCCTGTGCCAACGGAGCCCGATGTGTCAATTGGAATAACCACTATAACTGTTCCTGTCCACCTGGCTTCCAAGGAAAGAACTGCCGTAATGACATTGACGAGTGCCGCAAGCCTAGTGTTTGCCTCAATGGTGGAATCTGCATGAACACCCATGGGTCCTTCCGCTGTCAGTGCCAGCCAGGCTACAGCGGGCGCACATGTGAGGTGTCCACCTTGCCCTGTGCGCCATCTCAGTGCCTTAATGGGGGCACATGTCGACAGACCAGCGAACATTCCTATGAGTGTGCTTGCCTACCAGGTAGAATTTCTCTTTAGCAGCACAGTAGAACACACACAAACAAACAGTTATTCCACTGCTACAGGCATCAGATTTTCCCAGCCTGATGACGTAGCTATTAGTGCTGTTGCTGGTGTTTTATATCCTCTGTCTTATGTCAGCTTCCTGTCTGCTATTAATAGCTTCTAATGGTGGATGGATTGGTGGGAGAGTTAGAGGCAGGCAGCCTGCAACCTTCTCTGCTCTCGTCACAACAGAAGGAATTTATTTTATGGGCTTTCTGGTTTCCCACTGGGAGCAGACAGGAAATGTCTTTTGCTAGAGAGGAAGTCATTGAAACTGTGAGAGATTATAAAACAAGCAAACACAGAGGGGGGGTGTTGACCTCTGAAGCAGGCAGGAGTCAGTGCTGTTGCTGACATTATGTGGGAACATGTAAACAATCAAACACCCATTGAACCCTTTTACTGTTCACCTTGCTCCTCACCTTGTGTTGTTATACAAAACATGATTTAAGATTGTGAGCAAAAATGTTAGTGTCTGCAAAATGCATGTGTTTCCTACTGTATCTGTGTGTTATAAGGCTTTTGTCTCTAAATTTGTCTCAGGGTTTGAAGGACACAACTGTGAGAACAATGTGGATGACTGCCCAGGTCACAAGTGCATGAATGGAGGAATATGTGTAGATGGAGTTAATACATACAACTGCCAGTGTCCGCCAGAATGGACAGGTATAGCTCTTCAAATTAACTTTAAATACACGTATACATGTCATGCACATAAATTATATTTATTATATATTATATTATCATGTACATAGTTATGTTTAAACCCATATTTCACCTACCCACTAGGACAATACTGTGCTGAGGATGTAAATGAGTGTCAAATGCAACCCAATGCATGCCATAATGGGGGTACTTGCTTCAACACCATTGGTGGCCATACTTGTGTCTGCGTCAATGGCTGGACTGGAGATGACTGCAGTGAGAACATTGATGACTGTGCAATAGCTGTTTGCTTCAATGGTGCCACCTGTCATGATCGTGTAGCATCCTTTTTCTGCGAGTGCCCAGTTGGAAAGACAGGTAAGTGGGTTTTTCTGTCTGCCTATTTGACCCTTTTAATCCCGGATGATAAATTGTTG
This sequence comes from Tylochromis polylepis, assembly GCA_015107715.1. NCBI lineage: Eukaryota > Metazoa > Chordata > Actinopteri > Cichliformes > Cichlidae > Tylochromis > Tylochromis polylepis. The sequence continues at coordinate 39,486 of VVHJ01030060.1, forward strand.
ATATATGTGTTTTATCCATGACTTTGCCACAGGTTTGCTATGCCACCTTGATGATGCATGTGTAAGCAACCCTTGCAATGAGGGAGCAGTGTGTGACACCAACCCTCTTAATGGTCGTGCCATTTGTACCTGCCCTGCTGGCTTTGTAGGAGGTGCCTGCAACCAGGACATGGATGAATGTTCAATTGGCAAGTCTGCTTTTTTTTGCTTGTTTTTTCTTGCCAAATCCCAAGTCCTGTTGTTGTATGCTGTGTATGCTATGTTGTTGTATCTATCTTTCTTTGAATGTGTTCCATATACTAATCCTTTGCCTTCCACCAACAGGTGCAAACCCATGTGAGCATTTTGGAAAATGTGTGAACACAGAGGGTTCTTTCCAGTGTCAGTGTGGTCGGGGATATGCCGGCCCACGTTGTGAGATTGACATCAATGAATGCTTGTCCATGCCCTGCCAGAATGATGCCACTTGTCTTGACCGCATTGGAGAGTTCACCTGCATCTGCATGCCAGGTAGAAAGACATTTTATATAGCCACGCCATTATGATTATTTTTATTTTTATTTTTTTTTCTAGGCTTACATAAATTATTGTTGCAATTATATATCTTGCACTCAGGTTTTAAGTGAGCAGAAAAAAAATGTAATATACTTTAAAAACAGCTTTTTAAGCCTCTGATCATATATTATTTGGCACAACAAAGATTTACTGTCCAAGAGAATCACTTTTGTAAACTTGGACTTCTAAAGAAACGCGATATACAGTGCCACCATACTGCCAGGATAAAATGTTATGTAATGTATTTCCCTAAACACTGGATATATGGAAGCACCTCTCCATCCTCAGTGCACTGTACCACCAGATGGAGCATTGGTTTGGACTGAGTGATAGTTTTGACATTCTGGGACAAAAAACACAGTGAAACTCTCATGCACAGTTCTACATGCATGCTGGGGTTTTGGGAGCTATACAAATTAGAGCCGGGAGTTGGGTCTATAGGACTGGATGTGAGAGAGGGCGAGCAGTTAGGGGGAGGAGTGTGCTGTGAATACTAATAAGTGGTAGAGTGGTGGGAATGGAGTGGAACAATAGGGCCCCTCTGTGCTCCACTTTGCACCCCTCATATACACAGAGAGGGAGAGAGGCTCTTTCCCAGAGCCTGTCCCCCTCTCCCCTCCAGAGACAGGGCCTTCCTCCTCACCCTCCTCATCATCAGTCAGCCTGGCAAAGCTCATGCGGTGCTACTGATTATTTCTGATTCCACGCTAGCCTCACCACAGGAGCAAGACTCTGACTCACATTCTGTTTCACCTCAATGAAGGACCTAAAGTAAAAAGCATAACATGCATCTGCTGAATGGGACACTAACCCAAGGAGGAGCAAAGCTCTATGGACAGTAGTGTGTGGTGATTTCAGTTCAGTGGAATTGGATGCTGTGGTTTAGCAGAAACAAGTGCAAAAACGATCACAAGTAAAAAAAAGTTCCTTCAGAATACACAGAATTATGTACACACCATGCTGGCTTGAACTGACATACCCTTACTCCAAAGTGAGAAAAGTTAATCAGGATCAACAGCAATAAAAAAGTTCTTAAAAGAAGAACACTTCTGTCTTCCAGGCTACGTGGGCACGTACTGCGAGACTGATGTGGATGACTGTGAGAGTAACCCATGTGTGAATGATGGGATATGTCGGGATATGGTCAATGGCTTCACGTGCACATGCCAGCCAGGTAAGATCGTTTTGATTTGCTTTTTTTTTTCAGTCACATTGGCAACTAACAAAATGGAGGACATCTTTATGAAAGATTAAATAACTGTAACAACTAATAATCTTCTACCATGTGATTAATATTTTGACCTATTATCTTATGGAAAACCAATTCAAGTAGTTAAGCCAAAAAGCATCTGAAAACTAAAAATTCAAAGTCTTATGAATTATACCAGTGCCTCATTTCCAGCTTTTTCATGCTAACTTTTTATTTTTTATATATATATATATATATATATATATTTTTTTTTTTTTT
>VVHJ01030071.1:0-15386 GCA_015107715.1 Tylochromis polylepis
CCCCTCTTCTGTGGAACCAGCTTCCAGTTTGGATTCAGGAGACAGACACTATCTCTACTTTTAAGATCAGGCTTCAAACTTTCCTTTTTGCTAAAGCATATATTTAGGGCTGGACCAGGTGACCCTGAATCCTCCCTTAGTTATGCTGCAAAAGACGTAGGCTGCTGGGGGATTCCCATGATGCATTGAGTTTTTCTTTTCCAGTCACCTTTCTCACTCACTATGTGTTCATAGACCTCTCTGCACTGAATCATATCTGTTATTAATCTCTGTCTCTCTTCCACAGCATGTCTTTATCCTGTTTCCTTCTCTCACCCCAACCGGTCGCAGCAGATGGCCGCCCCTCCCTGAGCCTGGTTCTGCCGGAGGTTTCTTCCTGTTAAAAGGGAGTTTTTCCTTCCCACTGTCGCCAAAGTGCTTGCTCATAGGGGGTCATATGATTGTTGGGTTTTCTCTGTATCTATAATTGTACGATCTACTGTACATTATAAAGCGCCTTGAGGCGACTATTGTTGTGATTTGGCGCTATATAAATAAAATTGAATTGAATTGAATTGAATTGAATCGAATCCAGTCCAACAATAAAGCACCAGAGAATGAAGAACATCTTCATGATTTTTAATATCCTCCAGTTCTTCACATCAGCAGCATTAAGGCTGGATTGAAAAGTCTCTCCAACCCACACGCGGTTTTTAACACTGTTAGAGCCTGCAGGAGCTCAGTGAGCATGAACCAAAACAGAAATCATGGACAGGAAAAGACTGAAGATGAGCTCTACCACCAAATTCCACACTGCCAGTTCACAGTTTCATCTCCGTATGAAGCCTGCCTTCAGTTAGTGAAATTATCATTTAGTAAAAGCCCAAAATCTCCACCATAACTACTCCAGGTAACTGATTGTAAATACCACTGGTACTGTGTTTTGACTGGTGTGAAAGGATAATCAGTGTAGCAGCAGGATGACTGTAGAGACATCTGATTGGTCGGTCAGTCTTTTTTTCTCCCCACCAAGGGACGCAAACTTGTCCTGGCCGCCTGCGCACCTGTGAGAGTGCAATACCATGTTTTACCATCTAAGTTCTGGGGGCGCTGTTTCACTCACTCTACAGTCAAATCCTCAATATAAAATGGTGTAGAGCAGGCGTGTCCAAAGTCCGGCCCCAGGGGTCAATCATGGCCCTAAGTCAGATTTTATGTGGCCCTTCATGCCCACCTTAAAATGTTTATTAATTCTGCTTGTGGTGGCGGGCCATAAATAAAGCGTCATTTTTTTTGTTAACCTCATGTTGTCAGCACCGTGAGATGCAACCAATGAGTGTAAAACTGTTTCATACACCCACACGATGCACACAACAGTAAGTCTGGCTTAAAATGAACCTGAGACACTGATATTCAGCAGCTTCTCTTAAGCGTGACCTCCGTGTTATTTTACTCAACACTTTTTTAATAAACTGACAACTAAAGTTTGAAAAACTGGGATTTTCAGGAGAAAACATCACTACAGACACAACAGAGGTACCGGCCCAGCACACAAGCTGAATCTCGTCCAATGAAGATGGATGTCTCAGTGATGGAAGACCCTGTATCCACAAACTGACGACGGCCTGTCATCAGCGTAAAGGAGACCCCCCGAAATCCAATCAAACTGCATCTGAAAACCTAAAGAATTAAAATCTAATCAAACAAGTCATCTAAAAATAATCAACAATGAGTGGCTTTGGGTGTCACGCAGGACTCCAACCCCACCTTCCCAGCTGAAAGTCTCTGATCCACCCATCCAACACTACCCGCTCCTCTCTTGGTCTTTTTACTGCCTCGCCTCGCCTCGCCTGACATCCCAGAGCTCTAAAGTGTTTCTGCCAGAAATCCCTGAAGCCAAACTTCTCCCTCTTTTTCCACAAGTTGCAAAGTTATTACATCACAGCGACATGATTGGCCAGTGGCAGTGATGGTCCTGGAGTTTGTAGGAAACACAAAAACACGTGGATGTCACCTCAGATTCCTAAACGACTACCTCGGATTAGGAACAAAACCTGCTGCTACATCACATCCTGCTTCAAAGGACTATCGTTAGCTCCTTTTAGGAACCCCGTTTTCATTTTCTAAACATATTCTCTGGGAGCAAACAGCGGCCCAACAAACAGAGTCAGGCGCTCTGAGACCCAGAGGCGATGTCTCCCCGGCTGAAATCTACGATGGATGGTAATTACCGGCGAAGGCAGCGAGCTGGACGTAGATGGCCCCCGTGTTATTAATGAAAGCTAATGAAGGCTGCGGCTCTGATCTCCTCTCCTCCCTCATCCCTCCATTGCTGAAGGATGGAGGGAAACAGCCAGCTGGGTTCATTTAGACTCACATAGACGGACACCTCATGCCTTCATATTTCTCTGAATGTGTGAGTCTCATTAAAAAACACTGAGTGCTGGGTTTCACCCAACTCAAGAGCATGATGTCCTGCCCGAGTGCCATCACAGCGACACGGACGTGCCCGGGTTGGAATTCAGCTGGTACTGAACATTAAAATTAAATGAACTTAAAGAAGCCTTACGAGCCTTTTTAATTAGAGCTGAAGTATCATATGTGGGTCCACGGTGTAGTAGTCCACATGTTTGCCTTACAGAGCAAAGGTTTTCTAATATTCTCTCCATTAAACTCTTTATTACTCTTTCTGCTTTGTACGTGCAAAAAGAAAACACCTCTATCGTCTGTGTCTTAAAAGTGAAGCTAACACCGAAGTGTCAAAGCTGCATTCTTTCTGATGACCAGCAGAAGGTGGCTCCTCTGGTTCGAGACCGTCTGTTAGTTCAGCAACCTCACAGCAGCCATGTTATTGGTCAGATAACTGACCAATAACAGCGCAAGGACAGTCCAGAGGTCCAGTTCAGAGACTTCAGTTAGCAGACAGCTAGCAGCTACAGCCACCTGTCAGTCAAGGAGGCCACGCCCCTAATAATACAAACTTTAAACATTTTTGCCGTCTGCCTCAAGTGGACATTAGAGGAACCGTTTGCTTTTTTACTAATTAATCTGGGTGAAATGTTTTTAGGACCAAAAAAGGTAACTTATTGTTAATTACTACATTTTTATCTTCGATGCTAATATCTGTCCTCTCATCATTAATTACAGCAGGCTAACACAGACTCAGCTCAAACTAAAACCCACGTCTAATCCCGCTGTCGTGGATCGGTCTCCTGTGCGAGGAACTTATCATTATAAATAAAGTGTGAATCATCGCCGCAGATGTTCCCTTCAGTCCACTTCCTGCAGCCCTTTGATTTGGACTTTCTCCAGCTTCTCACCGACACTTCAAAGCATCACCTCGTTCCGACGCTTACTTCCAGTTTTTCTGCCAATTAAAGCAGAGATCGGGTTTGTTTACATCGGCCGAGCTCTGCTTCAATCCCCTCAGCCCAAGTGTGACATTAAACACTGCAAATACAGCCAAATCCCAGGAAAGCCTGCGCCGTAAATGTGTCTGTGTGCAGCGCGACGGAGGTCAGAGCCATAAAGTATTCATTCAGAAATAAATGCAAAGGCCCGATGTTGTTGCACTTAATGCCTGCAATGACATTCAGGAAATTTGGAAAGTAGTTTCTCTATCACATTCGGTCGTTTTAAATTGTGAGCCGCTCATGTTTTATTCAGCACTTTGGCTAAATGTCAGCTCACATCATTAGTTAACCCGCTGATGTGTTTGGGTGCAGTCTGGATTTTTCCCTTATTTTCTTTTTATTGTCAATAAAAATGAAGAGAAAACACTCAGGGTGGATGCAGAGGGCAGGACACACACACACACACACACACACACACACACACACACCGGGTATTCATATCTTGTGGGGACATCTAATTGATATAATGCTTTCCCTAGCCCCTTACCCTTACCCTAACCATGAAAAATGAATGCCTAACCCTAAACCTGTCACTAAAACCACATTTTGAGTCTCAAAAATGTCTTCAAACTTGTGGGGACCAGGATTTTGGTCCCATAAGGGCTGTTGGTCCCCACAAGTATAGTAAACACACACACACACACACACACACACACACACACCTGCTGCAGCTGGTCGGTTATTGCTGAAAAAAATGGCTGATGAAAGAGAAAAGTAGGTAATATGGTGGCGATTGTAGAGGACTTCTGAAATGATCTCTGAATGACGGGGAAACTTGTAATATTTCTGGTACGCGGTAATATGGATAGATGATGGTTTCTGTTCAGAAGGTTCTGAGCTTTATAAAAGTGACTGAATGTTCTAGTGGTCACAGTTACTAATGAAATGGGGCTAATTGAGTGATTCTCACCATATGGACTTTGAATTTACTTCATTGCAGATGCGCACATTGTTGTTTATTACTTTTATTTTTCACATTGCGTCTTTATTGTGATGATCTAACTGGACACGCTGAAAGCTCAAAGCCCCCCTCAGAGTCTGAGACGCATATCAATGAAGATGAGAAGAAAGGGAAAACTGCTCTGCATCCAAATGTTCCTACGGGAAGGGGACAGGGAGGTGGAATGACTCGAACCTGGAGCGTAGCAGATGTATGTAGAAGGACTGAGTACCAAGTGTTTGCATGTCTGGATCGGATATGAAACGTGAGCGTTTTGCAGATTCTCCAAAGCCTTTTGGTGCTAGTGAAGTGTTTTTTGTCTTGTTTTTTTTCCTCCTGCTGTTGCTGCGGTTTCTCTTTCTGTCTCTCAGACCTGGCGCTTCAGTCAGCACCAAGTATTTCCCTCCCTTTCTCAGCAAATAACAAGTGTCTGCCAGAAATGGCTTTACAGGACATGAAGCCACCAGAGAGCTACAGAAGCCAAATAAACTGCAGATATATTTTGCCAGACTATTGAGTTACCATGGCAACCGGGAGAATCTCCCTGTTTTCTCTCTGAACTGTTTTCAGCAGCTCTTTGCACAGGTTACCTTATACAACCTCGTATTTTGATAGGTCAGATGCTTTGACTGGAACAATGATCATGTGAGCTGAATGTCTAACAGTTGCCGTCCGTGTGTGTGCATTGCCCTCTACAGGTCCTACATTGCCCAGACAGGGCCCCCAGGTTCAGAATGGCCCCACACCAGAGGAGATGGACCTGCAGAGGAGGTAAGGACCACTTTTCATGCTTAAAGTCAGTGTTGGACCCTGTATTACGACAAAGTAATCCATTACATATCATGTGTTTAAAATAAGTAATGCGTGATATTAATTGCTACCTGGCGAGTACTTCTTCACACTACTTGTTACATTACTTTTGTGTTACACTGTGGCATGGCGTGGAATATAATGGCACATAATTACCAGTAACGATATAAACCTTAAGCTTATGTTCCCACGTGCTGACACAAGTCCCTGTCCTTATGAAGATGCACACGGGATCTTTGTTAACAAAGTTGTAGCCCAAGGCACAAAACACTTCACAGCAGTTTCCACTGCTGTAGAAACAGGACTGGTAGAAATGGATGCTGCAACACTAAGCACTGCTTTTGTTACCTGTTGAAGATCAGGCTTTAATGAGAATTAATGTTGTGTTAGCAGCAGTGGACAGTTGTTTCTGGTCTGACCACACTTTACCGCACCAAACATAATGTCCCTTTCTCCACTCGTCACTTTACTGCGTTCCTCTAAATCCAGTGATCGTGTTAGTTACTGCTGCGTCTTCATCCTAACATTTTCACTTTGCCACTTTTACTTTTGCCTTCTTTCTTTTTGGTGAGGCCTCACTGCCATCTGACAAACCTCTTTTCACTCTTGCTGCTGTCCTCCTGTCACAGATCACCTCTGACACTCATCTCCACTCTGCCTGCACTCTTCTTCACCTCATACCAATCAAACAGTTGTCTTTACTTTGTTACAGAAGTTCTTGAATAATCTGTATGATGGATGGAGAAAGACGTACCATGCATTTTTATGCACACAGCGGTGATTATTTTGTAAGTTATGGCCCCAGTTAATGCCTAGAACAATGATAAAGCAAGGTAGGAATTAGAACAGACCTTCTTGTGACTGAGTCACTTCTGTTTGAGCGTGCAATGTGATGGCAAGTCCGAAAAATAAAATTACTGATCAGGTCCATCTTTTAGATACAGTCTGTGGGGAACAGTTTAAAAGCAGTGGGCCAAATTCAAGTATAAACAAAATGAACAGGAAAACGCTATGCTCAGAGATTGGGCTGTATTATTATTATTTTTTTAAATGAGTAATGGCAGAGAATAACAAACAGTTGTATGTCTATGTACTCAGTGACTCTGCAAATGTACACCAGCAAAGCTCAGCTTTAACATAATGCTGTGGATATACAGTCTTATGCACACGTACACTCAAACAGAACCTTGTTTTTCTTCTCCATACAAGGCCAGTCATTTTCCAGGTAATATTTTCCATGGGAACCATGGAACAGCTACACACACAGTTACATGGATACACACAGGGCTGCATTAATGGAGCACAGCTGTTGGCTAAGGTTCAGAACCTATTCAGCGCCCTCACAGGCACAACAATTCTTGAGACGCCTTGGCTGCCTTAATAGTTTTGTCTTAATGCACCACATGAGTCAACCAGCAACACCTTATTACAGCAACTCGGAAGTAACAGTGAAGTGAGAAATAAATATAGGCATCAAAGGGAAAGGTGTAACGCTGGAAACATGATCAATCCAGGTGTTCAAGCACATTGCAAATATGATTCCCCAAATCGCCAGAATCCAATCCTGCTGAACATGTCGACATTTTAAAGTATTGTTTACTGTGAGACGGCGAAAGCATCGAATAAATGTGAAGGCTTTGGGTGAACTGGGGTTTTGTTTTTGGACATTTTGTAATTTGACTAGAACTCTGACGTGAAATGTGATCCATTTGTTCTTCTGGCATAGAATAGTTAGACTGTTTGCATGCACCTTTTTCACCGGCTGCCACAGCGAGTCTGGTAATGCTTACAACAGATTTTCCAACATACTGCAAAATCAACTTTGCATCCCTGCAAAATTCAAAGGGCACCTAGACTTGCAGACACATGCAAAATGCAATCATCTATATGGTGTTTTTGACATGCTCTCCCACCAACCTTTTTGCCATTGTGGAAGGAAGGAAGAATATTAGGTAAATTATCTTTTTAAACTGGTTTTATTAGTCGGGGTTTCATTTACTCGTTTTAGTTTTTCGTTATTAGAAATAAATGGAAAAGTGCATTGATTTCTGTAAAAGTGGGCCTCGTTCACTCAGTGTATACATTTGTATGTTTTGGGGGGCTGTTGGTGATGGTCTGAGGAGCCGGCTGCCGGCGTCCCCTCCATTTCTTCTTCTGTTTTTTTTTTTCCCTCTCCCCTTCTGCTTTCTCTCTTTTACCCTTTTGTCTCTGCCTGCTGTCATTGATCTTTTCCTTCTTGCCTTCCCTTCCATGCTCTTGTTCCCAGTTCCAGTCACGCTCCATACTTAGCAGCAGATGACAGATAGGCAGCAAGTGAAGATGTGACTGAGGTCATCTGATGATGCAGAGGCCAGTGTGGATCAAAGCGAGAATAGGATGAGAAAAGTGAGGAGGGCGGTGAAGGGAGAAGCGGCGATGTGAGGAGAGCAGTGTAAAAATGAAATGCACATTAGTACTAACCTTTCTGCTTTATTAAAAGAAACACAAACACACTGCAAGCTTTGGAAAATGACAAAGGACTGTTGGGTTTACAAATATTACTTTTTGAACAACAGATGGCTGTCTCACATCCCCTCATTACACCACTGTCGGTGATTGTAGTGTCTTACACATGAATTCAGTCTTGGCTCTGTATACCTCCACTGTACATCCTGCCTACTACAGACTTTTTTCAGTAATTCTTTCCTCATCACTCAAAACGTTTGTGGTTTTCACCTGACTGAAGACACACCCGTGGTTAATCCACGGCAGTCTAAAAGCCGTATTTAATCCTGAATTTTCTGAACTTCTGCAGGTAACTAGTGGGTGGCTGTGGGATCAACTGTGGCTCATTTTCATAGCCAAGGCTCTACAGACAGTGGTTTCAGACAGTATTTTAGCAATGTTAGAAAGCTAAGGCCACGTAAAAATAAGGACAGCCGGCGTGGTGGTTGGCACAGTCACCTGATATTAATGCCAGAGGAGGTTTGACTGATAAACTGTAGTTATCAAGTTGCAGCGCATTGATGACTTTTACATGACATGTGCCTCAGCACTCGCGACCCCGCTCCATCACTTTACCTGGTCTGTGGTCAGAAGTTGCTGTGTTTCTTAAACTATTCCACTTCGTAATAAACCACTTACACTTGATTGTAGAAGGGAGGAGGGAATTTTTGAGGGAACGAATTTCCCAAACTGACTTGTTACAACAGTGGCATCCTATTTCCAGTGTTGGGGAGTAATAGAATACATTACAAACTACATTTTGGGGCATGTAATCTGTAGTGGAATACATTTTAAAAGTAACCTTCCCAACACTGCCTATTTCAATACCAGGTTCGAGTTCAGTGAGCTCTGTACTGTGCATTTGGAAAGTATTCACAGGTTTTCACTTCTTCCACATTATGTCATGTTAAAGTCTTATTTCAAAATGGATTCAATTCATTTTTCACCTCAGAGTTTTACACACAATACGCCATAATGACAATGTGAAAAAAGTTTGCTTGAATTTCCTGCAAATTTATTCCAGGCTTAATGTTATTAGCCCCTGCAAGCTAGCGGCGTCATCGGGAGCAGCCTGGTTCAGCCACGTCTCCACCGGGATCATAGCGCAGCAGTCTCTCACCTCCAGTTTTGTTGTTAAGTTGAACTTTAAATGGTTCCGTTTATTTTACTACGGACTTAGATTAGGGAGCAAAATAGACTGAAGCAGTGTCATTGACCGTTAGCCCACTGCGACAGCCCTGCTTACACCTCCTGGCAGACCGCCTCTCCTGCTACTTCGACTACCGGCTGTAGCTTTGATAAGGTGGTCGAGTTCACGGCTCAAACACTGCTCAACATTTGTAATCCTAGCAGGACGTTTACTGACATTTTGATGTGCATTAATCACAGAAGTTCTATTTCTTATTCTACTGGTAGAGTAACTTGATAGGCCAGCATCTTAAAGCATTTTTAAGGAAACACTTGTAGGTCTAGTTAAGGTTCAGGTTATGACAAAGAAAAGCTAGCATAGCATCAGACTATGGCTAAAGTAGTAGCTGAAAAGAGAGCTAAAGGGAGACGTGAGCAGTTTCGCCACCTTCAATCTTTAATCTTTCACTTCCTGTTTGTAATTTGTCTTATTTTTAATCTTTATTGGAAAGCACTCAAAATAAAATAAACTTCAGTGAAACTTACGAGCGGATTTATCTCTCCAGGTTTTATTTTGTGTCGTCTTATAAGTTGTCTTTGACACCTTTGTGTCTCAGCCAGCCTGTTTCATGGCCGTTATGAATAATTGCAGACACTATCATCAAAGGAGCTAATATTTAATTTCACTCTGCTCTCTGCTGTTCATCAGGAATCCGTTCAGCCCTGTACTGTGTGAATGACGGGGAGAGGGAGCGAATAAAGAAATGGAGAGTGTGGATATGGGTTAATGAATGGGAAGATTGTCTTTTCTCCTCCTCAGTAAACCACACATGTTCATTCAGACACATTCCACACTCATCAGTGTGGCTTCATCTTGCTCACTTGTCTTTCTCTGCTCTGTGTGAGAAGCAAACACTGAGATCCTTCTACCGTGGAAAGGCCAGAATATCCAAACATCTCCGTGATGGGATTTTCCACCAAGTCACATGATAGGAGGGGGATTCCTCCTTTTCATGACTACATGGATGAAGGAAAGCTAGCAGACAGTGCCACTTCAGGAGTGAGCGATGGATTGTTGGAAAATTTGTTGCATGTATTCATTCATTCTGCAGCTAAGGGAAAAAGTGAAGCTGAGCCACCTGTGCAGAAATGCAGGGTACTACCCTCAGATTAAAAAGACACGAGCTGGAAATAATAGGCTGTGTTATAAATAACTGTGCGCTGTGTGGGAGCGAGTGAGTGTGTCGGGGGAGAGAGCGAAAGAGGAAATGTGTTGCATCGCCTTGAATGAACGTGAGGATGGAGGTATGGGAGAGGATAAAGATGCATGTGTGTTTCTGTTCAGGCTCTGTTAGCTGTTAGCGAAGGAGCTCAAAGGTAAGAACACAGCAGCTGCTGGTGGAAACGAGCACTCCACTGTGAACACTGTCACAAACCCATGCTGATATCCGCAGGTATTCTCAAATGACAGCGCTGGATATTAATCCACATTCTTTGCATACAAGCACGCGCACACGAAACTCTAAGACCGATTTGTTTCCCAGCTTTGATAGCAGGGTTGGGGGTCTTTTGTCAGTGGGTCCCATGACACATGCAGTATGTGTATATTGCACATTTGGACTAGATTCTTCATAGAGTAGGTCCATATGGTCCATCTCGGCTCCTATCCATTCAGACAACATTTCCTTGTTCTGTGAGCCAATCAAGCGAGCCGCTGACTCCAGCTGGCCAGCAGATTTTGCCAGACTCGAGTGTCCCAGGAGTTTCAGCGCAGTTGTCACTTGTGGCAAAATGGCAAAGCCAGATTGGGACATCATTTTCAGCTGAGGAAAAAAAAACAAGTGTTTAAACAACCGAAACATCTTACAGCCATAGACTGAAAGATTCATACAGTCCAGTGTGAAGGACTGTACAGAGAAATATTTCCAGGGTCAGTGAGTGTTACAGCCAGTGGATAAAATCGTGGTTAAGTGTTACACAAGCTTCTCTTTACAGATAATTCAGTGTTAACAGAAAAATGCCAATGTTCATTTAATTCCTTCTCTCAGTTTAACTTAATTTAGTTATTCTGTATCTGATTAAAGCTGACAGAATGTGAGCTCCTTGAGCTTTTAATCATTTTTCTGATATTTGATGATATCAAGAGAATATAATTATTAGAAGAAAACTTGGTAAAAATGATGTTTTCTAGTATTCTGGGGCACAATGAAACGTCTCCCTGTGTGGAAAGCCTGGGGTTTGGCAGAATAACCACTACAGTGAATAATAACAAGAACATAGAAGTGGCAGGAGAAGCCCTCACACTGTTGGCTTCTTCTCCTCACATTGTTAAAGTGGACCTATTGTGTTGTAAAAATGGGAGCTTGTGACGGCCCTAACTGCTGCTTCTGAAAGTGTCACTTTCAGCGAGCTTTTGTCGTGCTGTGTCGCAGACTGCCGTCATTAATTACTAAGGTATTCTGTTAATAATGTGTGTTAGAGCTCGCTGGTAATACAGAAACTGTGTGCAATGATTGTGTGATGGGTTGGTGTGGAAGAGCCTCCAGGCTGCGACTGCTGTATGGTGACTCAAACTTTTTCTTTCACTTTACACAGATTTGTTTTTGACCTGTACTACTTTTCCACTATATAGACTTCTTTATTTATTTAGTTTTAGTTCATTAGGAGTAGTTTTTATCAATTCTTTTAGTTAAGCAACAAGTCCTATAATAAAAAATTGCACCTGCTTACACCTCCTTGCCAGGAGGTGTAAGCAGGGCTGTCGCGGTGGGCTAACGGCCAAGCTAAAGGCTAACCCGTGGATGACACTGCTTCAGTCTATTTTGCTCCCTAATGTAAGTCCGTAGTAAAATAAACGGAACCATTTAAAATTCAACTTAACAACAAAACTGGAGGTGAGAGACTCCTATTGAGAACATTTGCAGTTCTTTGAGCCTTGCAGCCTGTCTGCAGATCCTATTCTATAGCCATTTGCGTTGTGCCTACTCAGCGGTCTGCCTCTGTGTTTTGTGGCTCTCAGTTTTGACTGTAAGCCTTCTGATGTTTTCAATATTATCCCAAATCCTTTCTGACTTCCTGAGTATCTCGAAGTTTTTGCAAAGATGAAAAGAGCATGTGTGCATATGCATGTATGTGCATGCCGAGATTCAGGCCGTGCCACCGCCCACACTTCCATAGCGACGGTTTCCCGGCAACTCTTGTCACGAGGCGAGTGAGACGCCAGTTAAACGGTGCAGGAGGCTTTTTGCAGCTTTGAATCCTGTGACGTTTCCCTGCGAGGCATAGAGGGATGTGGAGAGAAGAGGAGCTCGTTTTTGATTCACCCACTGAAAACGGGAAATAAGACGGGACTGTATAGAAAGGGGAATTTAATGTGGGAGTTGTCGCATTGGTTTCCTGGAAGTGACGACATACTCGGCTTTGTTAAACACTGTCAGTTCCAGAACTTGGGGCGAGAGGCAGGGTACACCCTGGACAGGTCGCCAGTCTGTCGCAGGTCTAACACATACAGACAGACAACCATTCGCTCTCACATTCACACCTATGGGCAGTTTAGAGTTTCCAGTTAACCTATCCCCACTAACTGCATGTCTTTGGACTGTGGGAGGAAGCCGGAGTACCCGGAGAGAACCCACGCAAACACGGGGAGAACATGCAAACTCCACACAGAAAGACCCTGGACTGACGGTGGAATTTAACTCAGGACCTTCTTGCTGTGAGGCAACAGTGCTAAGCACCGTGCCACCGTGCTGCCCCAAAGCAACTTGTTCTCTTAAAGAATTTAACAGGGCACGGTAGAACAGTGTAGCCTCATTGCTGTGAGTTGTAATGACATGTTTGATTTACTGTAGAAAATACAGGACGCCAGTGGCAGGATAACCAAAAATCTTGTTTTGTCTGTGGGTCAGCAACTCAAGCAGGGAGAAGCTGCTTTTTTTGTACTGCATAATCCTTAAAATAGCAACAACTGCACACTGTCTGACTGTGTGGTATGACTGTAGGTAATTATACTGCCAAACAGGCTGTTTGCTGATGGATTATGCCACACCAGGTATTTAACTGGAAGGAAGTAATAATGATATACTGTATGTAGATGTAATATATATTTTTTCTTAATACCCCAAATAACAATATTTAGGTAAAAAAATAATTGAGTTGAGCATACATTTGCAGAGCCAAAGTTGTATGTTGACTGTTTTTACATGCATTCTGCTCTCTAATCTTCTTAATATCAAATAACACTACCAAAAGTAAGTCTACTGCATTCTAAAGATAGTGTCTATTTTAAGCAATCCCTCCTCAAAACCACCTGCAGTGTGTGATTGCACACACTCAAACACATGTAATTGCATTCTCAACGTGGATGTGCTGCCACTGCGCGCTGTTTGGCTACTTAGCTATAGTCGTACCTTCTCCACCAGGAGGATGTTATTCTTAAACTGTGTGACACTGAGAATCTTTACTGACTCCACAGGCAGCAGTCATGTTTGTTTATTTCTTCACGTCCTTGTCCACGTGCAAACCTTTGCAGCTTTCAGGTAATCCAGGTACTTGACAATTCTTTACATGGGATAGAACGGCATTATCAATGGGAAAAATGGCTCATGCGTGTCATTGCATCCCAGTGAGACAGGTCACACATGTCATGCTTGTTACTGCACCAAAATGTATGACTGAATGAATTTTTTTCCAGTGTGAAATTAGTGCGCTCTATGGTGATGCAGCTTCAATTTCCTGTCCTGTTAGTTTGTTTCACCACATTTCTGACGTAGGCAGTGAGAAAAGAGTGACTGTCAGGATGACTCACAGCCAACATTTTGTGATTACATGCTATAGTATGAATTGCTTCCTGAAGAGCCTCCAGGGTGCATCCTGTCTAAAATGTAGATTAGGTTATCAAAAGTTTTGGCAATCTGTTTTCCGCTGATGTTGCATAAATCATAGATAAGTTTACTGTCAGCAGTGTAACAACAGATCTCACTTTCTTCGGAAACAATTAAAAAGGTTTTGTCAGACAGAATAAAAAGTTTTTCCACTGTGTGCAGTTATCTCATATCAGCATTCAGCACATCAGTTCTTAATGGCTTGGCAGCTTATTAACTGTTTACTGATGTACAATTGTGATATGACATATGCATACACTCATTATGGGCATGAATGTCATGGTAATTTGGGTCTTTTAAGGCGTTCTTTGAACCAAAAAACAAGTTATAATATATTTTGGATTTAAATTGGGATGCATACAGACTCGAATATATGCATACATCCCCCACTAATATTTGGTTTAATGTCCATTAGCAATCTGCACCTAAACCAGTCAATTTTGGTAGCAATCAACAAGCTTCTAGCATTGGTGGTCAAATAGCTCAGTCTTTGTCTCGTCGGACCATAAAACTTTTCTCCAAAAGGCATTTGGCTTCTCCATGCGGGCAGCTACAAATTTCACTCGAACTTGGAGGTGTAGATTTTGGAGCAGGGGCTTCTTTTTTGGTCGGCACCCTCTCAGTCCAGGGCAATGTAAAACCGGCTTCACTGTGGACAGTGACGGTGGTGTTCCAGGAGTTTCTAGTTCATGGCAGGCTTGTGCAATTGTTGGCTTCTTGGTTGTTTCTGAATATTCTAACCAATTTCCTCTCATCTGAGGGTGACACTTTGGGTCTCCTACAGACCTTGCCAAACAGTGACACATCAGAATAACTTGTATTTACATACAATTGTTTGAAGTGATGATCTTGAAATCTTCAATTGTTTAAAGATAGCTCCAAGAGATCTTTCCAGTCTGTGTAGATCTACAATTTTTCACTGAGTTCCTTGGATTTTCCAATAGTTGTGAATATTGGTTAATCCAGTGAGTGGTGCTGTCAAAGAGGAACTACCAGTTGTAGTCAGACATGATCACTAACAAGAAGTCAATAGGTCTTGACCTTGAGAAGTTGAAAGGCATTGTGGAAAATCCAAAATAGATTCGAACATGTGCAGCCAGTTCTTGTTTTTAAAGTGATTTAAAGATGTTTTTTCAACCAAGAAAAGCAATCATTAAAAGCCCAAAATTACCGTGACATTTATGCCCAGGATGAGTGTATGTAAACTTCTGACCACAACTGTTGGTGTAACAGGCATGGAGTGGCTCTGTGATGAAGTAGTTTAAACATTTGCCTTACATGTAAAAGATCCCTGGTTTGAGATCAGCTTCAGGGGGTCAAAAACTAGTGTACTTCGAGTGCCGGTCCCAGGCCCAGATAAATGGGAGTGCTGCATCAGGTAGGGCATCCTATCTAACAGTCTGTGCCAAATCAAACATGCATGTCCATCTGCTGTGGAACTCCTTGGGAAATTAGCGAGCAGCTGAAAATACCTATCACAGGTGTAACAGGATTTAAGCGTGGCCACCATCTGTGGTAGAGCAAGATGATTGTTTGGACGTCGTCATTGTAAATGAACCACAGCAGACCCAACGGCATTTTTATACTTTTAAGCATACTTTTATTCACTCACTCTTATTTTAGGTGTTTTAGGTATTTTAGGTGAGGAGGGAGCTGGGAAAGCTGAAACAGAGAAAGGCCCCGGGACCGGACGGCATCTCCCCCAGGCTGCTACGGACATGTGCAGACGAACTCTGCCATGTCCTGTGC
>VVHJ01030078.1:0-10533 GCA_015107715.1 Tylochromis polylepis
GCTCTGGACACTACGCTGACAGACAGACAGACAGAATTAGCGTCACTACACTGATGCTAATTGCCTATAATTTCCACCTGTTGTCTATTCCATTTGCACAACAGCATGTGAAATTGATTGTCAATCAGTGTTGCTTCCTAAGTGGACAGTTTGATTTCACAGAAGTGTGATTGACTTGGAGCTACATTGTGTTGTTTAAGTGTTCCCTTTATTTTTTTGAGCAGTGTATATCTTTGTTCATGATACCAAATGCAACAGCTAATACAGGTTTATGAATAAAAAAAAGATTGCAAAAGTTGGGTGCTGCAACCAGTAATAATTTAATTTAAACCTCTTAGATTATGTATTAGATTTCTAAAATGCACATTACTTTAATTTAAAAAATAGTTTCTAGAATAAACTCCTGTAAATTATTATTATTATGTGCACAAAAAAAAAGCTTGCCAAGAGACTAGATTCACTGATACTCCTCCACTTTCCTAAAGTGTTTATCAAAATTCCTATATTTTCCAGATAAGGAAGCAGCTCTCCATACCCCCAGATCTGCAGTAAAACTGAACACCCTGAGAGATAAGAGAGGTGCAGGTGAAAGCACTTTAAAAATGAGCCCTTGATTAATGATTATGCCAGTGCAGTCTAAAAATACAAACCCTAGAACAGATATCATCCTAACCTCTATTGTGTTGCATTTGAGGTTCGTAAAAAAAAATACTGCACACTAAATAAATCAGTGCATCATTTATTTAAGAGTAGCAGTGAAAGACATTAGGCTGTAAATGAAAACTCCAATAAACAAAAAGCCAAACATTGTATATGTGATTAATTGTTGCAGCTTGTAAACACACAAAACCCTCCACTTGGTTTCAGTCTGTGTAAAGCTACAGCATCATTTCATATTTTACAGTCAGTTAAAACAAACTTGAGTCATTCTTTGCAACAGCTATCCAGTGCCTTTCGTTTTAATTAGACCCCTTTAAGCACAGACACTACATATTGCATCTGTTAAACACAAACCTTTACTTCATATTTTTGTACACTTCTTCCTTCAATATTTCCTTTCTTGGAATTCCTTAAATTCAGAGTTCTTCACTTTATTCAGATGGCTTTTAAATATTAGTCAAAACAATTCCTTGATTAACTGTTTACTATTGTCAGTAACACACTCACACCCTCACACACACACACACACACTGCATGTCAGAAAAACAGTGTTCCAATTGTAGTCCAGCATCTGAAATTCGGGGTTGTTTCTTGAGAATAAGTGCAAATATGAACAAAAAACTTTGATTTCCTTATATGAGTGAAACACAAACATCTTATTTTAAAGTGTATAGTACTAAACCCCTGCTTCTAAACTAACACCTCCCAGCTCTGAGCCATGACGCAGCTCATTTATGTCAAATGTCATTTCAAAGCAAAAGTCAATGAAATGTACAGTCTGCTTGCATGTGTAGAAAAGAAGTTTGTAATATGGCTTCAGAAATACTGACATCAAAAATCAAACATGTCGTTTGAAAAATGTAGAAGAAAACCTTTGGTTTTCAAGATGTGCACATTATAAAAACACATTATCTATACACCATGTTCAGTAACCCCAATGCTGAGAATCACATAGTGCTCATTTACTTGTCATGCCAGTTTATCAGACTCTGCAGCAACTGTCATCCCCTAAAACAAGATTCTTTATACCATCTTCCAAACAGCTGACATACTTCACAAGAATGCACGTTTTCTGGCAGACCTGGAGTTTCTTGAAAAGCACTTCAGTAGTTCAGACAAAACTCTAACGCTCGTGTAAACACACTGCCATCTTCTGGTAGGAGAGGCACAAGCAACCCGTTGTAGCTCGAGTGAAGCTCTCTGCTCCTCTTTTAGTCTTCTACCAGTCAGTTTGACCTTCTTGGTGGGGCTTTTTCCTCAATTTTGCCCACTTGACAGACTTCACAAACATTGCTTAAGAAGTCCAAACACACAGCAGCTACAACAAGCCAAGAACAGCTCTCTTCTGCCTTCTTATTTTGTTCAGTTCTTCTTCCACTGAGCCACGGACTCAAGCTGGGTTCAGTGAAAGGATCTGTTGAGTTTTCTCAGAAGAGTCTGACCTGTTTCTTCAGTTCATTTTGTTTCCACTGAGCAAGACGGTCAAAGGCAGACATGGACATGCTGAAGACTCTGTAAAACTCCTCTGGGGAGAGATGACGCTGTGAGGAGGAAGAGAGAAAGTAGATTAAGACACAATCTCATTTTTACATTTAATAAACCTTGAGGAAAAACATTAATCATGTGACAGTACCGGTTGCAGAGAGTTTCTAAAATTCATAAGTAATGACCTTTGCTGCTACAGTACCAAATGAAAAGACATAAAGTACTATGCAAAAGTCTTGAGTCACCCTCGTTTCTATAAATTTTGCTTTTAAGTAGCCAGATTTTCTTGTAATTTTAAAATGGTTTGAGCAATAACTATCCGGGCTTTCGGAAGCACTTTCAAATTTTTTCTTGGGACATTGGCAGTTTTTTTTTCACTCATTTTTAGTCCAGTCCTTGTACCTGAGCCTGGAAGTCAACATTTTTGAAGCAGTGTGAGATCATCTTGACAAAGAACTGAACAAAAGGCAGTTAAAATCTCTGAATGTCCTTCAAGAGGCCTAGAAAGTTCAACCCCATTGGAACTGTAAAAACTCTGTTTTTGCTTTGTGGACTGTATTTCCATTTATGTTTACATGTGTTTCAGTAAATCACTGCACCTATTTCCCATTTTGTTAGCAAAATATAAAGAAATGAAAGGTGACTCAGGCCTTTTGCACAGTGCAGCACTACAGAAGCTACACAGGGAACACTGTGCTTTAAATGTTTTCCTCTGTTAATGATCAATTTGTCCATTCAGCTTTACATTGCAGGTTATTTGAGGCTATGGGCAACAACATCTGCCGCTTAGTGCTGAAGGTTTGCATTCTGCTTTCTTTGCTGCTCTATGACTCGTAAAACATCTGCAGTGCTCATTGTGTCCAACATAAGGGACACTGCGCTTTTTTTGTTCTTTAGTGTTGAGAGCTTTCATCACAGTCTGAAAGCTCAAAAGCAGCGATTGATGTAGACTTTGTGAAAGAGTTGGGTCCTGTAACAGGTCACCTCTAGTCTGGCTCGGTCCACATCACTGGGGAGGCGCTGCTGACCTCTGACTGACACCACAAGGGCTTCATATGGGTAGATCTTATGAAGAAAGAAAACACATTATTAATACTTGTCAAATGTGTTGTTTTATTATTAATATTCCTGTAAGGTTCCACACCAAAATGCACCATGGGTGATTTAGCTGAAATAAGTATGAAACACTAAAAGGACTTTAACTGCTCACTTCATTCTAAATTCTTTACTGAAAAGGATTATTTGACTGAGCATGAAAACAAAAACACCAGTAAAAATCTTAGAAATTCAGTATACATTGTAACATGTTAGCATCAGAAGAGTCAGAATAATTTTTCCTTTGTTTTACCCTCTAGTAGTCAAATGCAGTTACAATGCCAACGACCACTAAAACTTCATATGAAGAAAAAAAAGAAGAGAAAGTTTGCTTTTTCAAATTTGTGATTTCACCAACTAAAATGTTAAGAAATGTTTTCTTCTGGTGTTAATGAAGTTCTCAGTTGATTTTCTTTTTTATCCTAAAGTGATGAACTTGTAAAGAGCAAGTGAGAATTATTTTCAGTAATCACGCAGCAGAATTGATTCTGCTGCGTCTGTTGTCAGATGTCTGTTGTCAGCATAATTCTGATTTTCGTGAGCTATAAATTATAATCATCTAAATACAAACAAAAAAGCTTGAAAGATTTCACTTTATATTTAATTTTTAATTCCGTTCCAAAAAATAAAAAATAAACAGGAACTTTTTCAGGATACATGTGACACCAACATGTAACATTGTTACATAAAAACTAAAAAGAAGAAGAAATATATATTTATTGTGACTATATACAAAAAATCTGTTTATTAAAACCTACACAATCAACATTTGAGCAACCAAAATCTTCTCTGAAGGTTCTTATCTATAGCAGTTGTTGTGATATCGTCATGTTGCCAAGCAACCACCTACCAAGTTAACTGATGCCTTTGCAGTTTGTATGCCTATAACACCTTAAAAGCATCATATGATTAAAATTTCATGACAATAACGTGCAATTTTTAACCACAAAACTTGAATTATGCATGCTATATTGTGACACCATGTTGCCTAGCACCTGCCTAAGGAGGAGAAAAATAACAGACCAAACAATACTGGAGAATGGCCATGCAGCTGCATATACATAATACATGACTACCATTTATTATTAAGTTTCCAGTTAGGCAGCTTGATCTTAGAGAGTACTGTCAGCCTATTTATACTCATATTCATGAGTAGAAGGCTGGTACTGTTAGCTTTTGTTAACGTCTATTTGTGGGTTTGACTTTGCTGTCAGTATAATGAGTCTGTCACCGTTACAATGTCTCTGGTTGTGTGGGTGCTACTGAGTGAGATTAATTGATTATCCACTGATCCAAACCTTTCACTCTTGGCTCAGCAACAGTTTTCTTACTTTTAGCAACTGCATCTTACCTTGTATTCTGAAAAAAAGGAGAAAAAAAGGAGTCACTGAGGTTTGCTGTTCCAACAGTTCTGACTAGCATGCATCAAGATGGGCAATAATAGATCAAGAGAAAAACTCTAAAAAGTGGGGCGTAAGCAGATTGAGCTGTGCAATAGGCTTACCTCTTATCTGCCAATTAACTGCATTAGTGCTGTCATACTGGTAATAATCTCCACCAACACTCCCAGGCTGCCACAACAGGAAAGTGCATTTTAGGAAAACATGGAATAAAAATACACATTTAATATTTTACAAAGCATAGTGTTTTCAGTGTAGCAACTTATCACACTAACGTAATGACAACATCATGCCACTTGTCTCACTTGGCCTTAAGAAGCAACTGATACAAATGGGTTTCAGGTCAGTGGCAAATGAAGGACTTTGCAATATATTACAGTTTAGCGAATGGCCATGTGTGTCTTATTTTCTCTGACTCTTGAGAGGAAACCTACACTCATTATCTGTGGACTGCAATCATTACTTACTATTTTCAACCCCACATTAATCTAAAACTAACCTTAGACCAAGTCTTAACCCCTAAAATGCAATGCCTGAAGTTATGGGAACTTGGCTTTTGTCTCCAAAAACAAGGCGAGTCATCACACACACACACACACACACACACACACACACACACACACACACACGCACACACACACACACACACACACACAGCCAAAACCCATTTATTTCTTACCCTGTTCAGTGCATTTCTGCCGTAGCCTGGCAACGAGGCTGATTTGGCAATGTAGGAGTCTGGCAGAACAAAGAAAAACACATAGCCATAAACAAACACATGAAGTATGAAAACTGATACTGACACACTTAAATTAGAATCAAGAGTACACTGCCTCTATTGTTTGTGGTGCTTTTGGATTATTTATTTATTTATTTGGAGAAGAGGGTGCTTTGCAGCTTCAAAATTTTCAATTTGACTCCGTCAAGTATGGCAAGAAATAAACTCTACAAATACATTTCTGTATAGAGCCTAACTTTAAAAAGCTATGGGTTTTGAGATGTGGATAAACGGGGGAAAGACATTTTACTTTTAGACACTTTTTTGTCGATGAGCAGAAGCTTCTATATTTTGCTGTTTCATCAGGTTTTCTTTCCACTTTTTTTCTACTGAACTGTTGCATAAGAAATGTTTTCATGTCTGAAAAGTGATGATCTAATGAAATTTTGCTCAGGGTTTTTCTGTCTTATGCTTATTTTTCTATCTAATATTTTCAACCTAACTCTGATCTTGAAACCTCTCATCTCAGTAGCTCACAGCAGCTCAAACAGCAGCATGTTACTGATATGTTGCTGGGAGTTTAGAAAATGGCCTCCAATCAATTTTCTATCATTTTGTACAAGAATTCAAAGCAGAAGTGCTCTTTTTTCATATTTTTGAAATCTCAAGGCTATGACACAGTGTCTCAAAGACTCAAGCTGTGGCCTGAGACGGCTCTTAAGTTGCTATCTGCAGAAAAGAGTTGCATGATTATTGCTTCCTTTACACCAACATAGCATCTGCCTTGTAATCAGTGATAACCACTGGTGGCAACCAAGCATCTCCGGGCATCCTTGCACTTGTTGTGTGCACTGCTGCAGTGCAAGCAGCAGAGGGCAGTGCAATCCCACTGTTCCTCTCAATTCATTTGGCTTATCAACTTTCACTTGCCTCTACTTCACTGTTTCCTGTTCCTGTTCTTCCCCTGTCACTTGCTTTTCCCTCCTTTTTCCACCCCTCCCTCTCACTCCTCTGTTCATCCTTTCTCCCTCCCTCTCTCTTTTACTCTGGTGTTGAAAGGAATTAAATTACCCTGTAATGTCAAAGAGCCCTGGCGAAACACCATGATGCAGCAGAAAACAGGCTGCTGTGTATTGGCAATGTACAGCGTGTGTAAAATTGCTGAACTATAATGAGTTTGTCATCTACTACTCTCTTTCTCAACAAGAAATGAGATATAGTCAGTGTTCATCTCAGATATGTACTGCTCTGTTGCCAGCATAAAAACTACTAGCATAAGCATCTCATATATCGCAATTTTTTGTTGTACAAGTCCTTCCCTATAATAACTGCAGCTATTTGAATCTTTATAGCTAATGTTTGGTGTAATTAGTGCACCATCAAAATGATTTTAATGCCACAAATGCACGGTGTTCAAAAACAAATATGGAAGCCCAGTTAGGACTTTTATGCCTTAGAACATTAACAACTATTAAAGGCAGAAGCAAAGTAGAATCGGAATTCCCCCAAATTTTCAAAAATCATGTCACATGTAACAACAGCTTATAGAACAGATCATTGTGGTTGATGCAGTGTCTGAAAAAATAAAGACAGGCCTTGTCGTTGTTCATCTTCCTACCCATAACTCAAAAGATAGAGGTGTCTGTGCACGCGTCAGTGTGAACTGATAAAAATCTCCTACTTAACGCTCTGCTGCTGTCACAGCAGAACTAACAGGATGAAGAAGATGAGGGGAAAAGCCAGCTCTCTGTGTCGCGGCTCCCTTTGGGATGAACAAGCAGATCAAAACACATTGATGAACCACTCACCGCTGTCAGCGCTGCAGAGGGACCTGGGAGCTGAAAGACAGACAAACAAAAGAGAGGGGAGAGGGGCCATTTGAAAATATTGTAATTTCACCGGTTTGGTACTGTGGAAATTTTTGTCTCAAGCACAAAAAAATGCAGTTCTTTAAATGATTTAGAATAAGGACTTTAGCCCAATAAATACTTTAGTGGAGGGACTTGTTTCCCAGAAAAGAGATGATACTAAAGAGCAGAATAAAATACTGCTCAAGAAAAACAGCAAGATGGATTTTTTCCTTAAAAAAACTATCCATCTACCATTCAGTTAAAACACTGGGGAACAAATTGTGCAGTGATCTGTGGAATCTAATGAGAAAGTTTGACGTTTTATGTTATGGGACAAAAGGAGAACTTTAGGAGGTCACTTCATCAAATTATCTGTCTCCATCTCACCCTCTCTGTAGCACAATCTTCTGTCACACCAACCCTCTGCATGTTCTCCTTCATTACATCCATGAACCTTCTCTGCAGTCTTTTCTTCCCGCCTCACATCGTCATCTTCAATCCTTTGTCCAATATATACACTATTGCTCCTCTGCACATGATATCCTACTTAACATACTTAAGAATCCAGGCGTTCTGTTATATAAATCTTGAAATACTGAAGTTGTAATGGTAATTAGGATATCTACCAAATGAAGAGGACTCCATAATAAATAAAATGAATGAATTTTAACATCTGACAAAATAAAACCCATGAAAAAGACATTATGTGCACAGTGTGCGAGAACAAAGGTGTGGCTGATGTTAATATTGGGGATATACATTCTCCTCTTTAAAAAGCATTGGCAATCAGCAGATGTTCTTCTTCCTGATCCACTAAACTGAATAAAGCTGCAACGATGCTGCTGTCCTTTGTGGACCATGTTGAGCTTTTGGTTTAGTGTGCGCATAAACATGCATATCAGTTGCTGGGACAACATGAACAGATGTCACACTCTGTTAAGTAGGGTTAATAAATCTGCCACATAGTAAAAGTATTACTTCTCAGTGGCGAGGATATATATATTAAAAAAAACCACACAGCTGTTGTGGGAGATGTCTATAAAACATTAGCTGTGTGAGAACATGTCCCTAAGAAGATCTGCACGCAGGATTAATCGCTACCAAGACCTATACATCATTTAAAATATGAAGCACTATGTGCACAGGCATGCAGCATGGGGGTAAACTCATGTTAGAGATTTAAATGCTTATGGCACATACCCGCTGCACTTATTTTTAATGGAGTTCATTGAAATGTGAGGTTTTTGCAGTTATTTTTCCTCAAACATAGGTAAACAAATAAATAAATAAAGGAAAAAGTTCTTTCCCTTTTTTCTATTTTATTATAATGATTTACTAGCAAAGCTTGCTAATGACTACGGGTGCAAACTGTTTCTGTCACTATGGTGAAATAGTTGCAGTGAAAAGTTTAGCAGGCACAATTTGCTTAGTTTCGCATGATGGCGTGCTAGCAATCACTAATTAGAAAGTAAAACTACAGCTGCGGATCTTGTAAAAATGTCTTTAAGTCTTTAAACTGAACAAATAATGCTTGACCTAAATCAAAAGCACTGAGCTGTTAACCTTGTGCTTTTATGGCTAGTTTTGTACTAATCTGAATGCAGCTGCATCTCTAGCATTAGTGCTAAACTTAAGACAGCTTGCATCACTGCTGAATATTAATTATTGATCCTGTACACACTGAAGTACATTTGAATGATTATGCAACCACTTAACAATCTACAATCAATGACTTTGAAGGCTGAATAAAAATATAACAAAACAACTGCAACACTCTGTTGTTTTCCAGTAATTAACTTAAGCTTTGGCCTGATGACTTCAAGTCATCACTGAGAATGCCATAAATGTGTTTACCAGCTGTCACCCTCTGGTAACATGAAATGTGACATTGTCATGGCCATACCACCATGCTGAGTTATACTGGACCAAAGTGATTGATTAACTAACTGATGGACAAATACTGCCATCCTTAGAGTCACGCTGCTAGCATGGATAAAAATGGAACAAATCAATTCAGTGAAATGAAGTCACCAAGCATGTCAGGCAGTTTGTAGCAGGTCATTCCATTTCAAAAAAATGGTGAAGATCCCATTTTGGAATTAGCCTCCTCTGAAGAACAGATGAGAGTGTGCCTGTCAGGATTTTCTAATCAGTATAATAACAGCAAGCACCATAAACCCATAGTGATTACACAGCACTGAGCACCCACATTATTCATACCTCTCTCTCTCTCTCTCTCCCTGCATGACCTCCCTGTGGACAGAGCTCATTTCCCTCTTTCTCCACCGCTCTCTGACCCTGATTTACTTCTAGGGCTTCATGTCGTACATCTTCTCTCAACAGCTCCAAATTGCTTTAGCTTCTGATTCTCTCTGTAACCCTTATATCTATACACTTTCTATAGTGTTCACTCTTTGTTCCGCTTTAACACCCTTCCTATTATTCCTACTGGACCCTCAACACAACACAACACAAGCTTTCTTTCCCTTTCTCTGAATCTTTGTCTCGCCTTCATCTGCTGAACACAATGAGGAATGGGATCAATTAAAGAGTTAACACAGACGCGGGAAAACCCCACCTGCTCAGTCTCGGTCAGCAAACAGGACAACACCCAACATTGTTCCAGCTATAAAGGAAACTACATTTATTTCCTAACATCTAACCTTCAGTCACTGCATCCTAATCAGAATTAGCCCAAACCAAAAACTAATGTTGTTTAGCTACTAAAGCCTCAAACCTTTTATACAATAAATAAATAAAAGACTTCAGAGACTGGGAATATAGCTATAAGTCATGCAAACTTAACATCATTAACCTTCCACCAGAAGAACAAGACAGAAAGGACGTAGCCATGCTAGCTACTATTTGAAGCTGAAATTCTGTATGGACACCAGCATGCTAAAATGGTCACAGTGATAATGCTAACATGCTAACGTTTAATGTTTTATTACTGTCTTTATTTTAGCACCTGTTTTGCAGAAATGTCTCAATTCAGAATATTACACTAACTGTATTTTATATATATATATACACTAGATGAGGAGTTAATTATCACAACTTTCCTCAGGGGAACATTAATGTTTCTACCAAACTTCATGCCAGGACAGGGGATCCCCAACGGTCACAGAATATATCATATGGGAACCAGAAAACAAAATAATGGAGTCTAGTAAATACTGAGATACTTTCTGTATGTCTGAAAAAGCTGACCTGCTGATGCTGTTAAATCAGGAAATAATTACAGACAGTAAGATTTATCTTTGGGAGTTCATAAATGTCTGATTAAAATTTTACAGATGGTTTGTCCCATAGACAGAGAGATATT
>VVHJ01030079.1:5440-29521 GCA_015107715.1 Tylochromis polylepis
ACAGAGTTGATCCAGCCACTACCCCTTCATTAAACTGAGTGCATGGGGATTTGCACTCATCATCACAGTCTATTCACTTAGACATTCCCTTTCCTGTGACCAATAAAAACCTCCTTCCACCCACTTTCATTCCCTCCACTTGTTTAAAACTTGTTGCCATGGGTGCGGGGGGCTTAATATCTTCACCTGCACACCTACTACAGAGAAGATGGAAGCCAATAGAAAAGGCGGTGTCAGATTTAAAGAAATGATGACACAGTCTCACTGGTTAGAAGATATGAAACATCAGAGAACAATCACCCTATTTTTCTTTTAAACCTTTTTGAAAAAGAGGGGTGTGGGGGATTGTTCAAAATCACAAGAGGCTCACCTGATTGAGATAAAAGTTTTCTACTGTATCTGTGCCAAACCTCACAAAATTATGTTTTAACAGGAGATTTGTATTAAGTTTGAAATTATTTACTGTGCTGTGGCTGCGTTTATTGAATGTCATCCATCATGCTTCGGTAGTGGGCTGTCTGATAGTCGCACACACAAACCGCCTTTGGGTGTTTCTTCAATGGTGCACTCTGTCTTCATAGACTCTGTTTAAGTAGCGAACAGAACTGCATGTCGTAGTCAGGGAAAAAAAATACACATTCAATGGCACCTCCCTCGCAGTCAGTGCGAGGTCACATCTTAATATAGAAATCCTTTTCACCAGATTGCATGATGTATTTAGGACTCGGGTTAGTCTATGTATCCCACCGAGACACATGCACACACGCACACATGCCGCAGGAAATGTCATAAATATACAGTAGGTGTCACGCTACTCAAGACATAGTAGTGTACTGTAACTTCTCACTCTTCTGAAACAATGTGCTCTGTCATTCACCAGGAGAGTTCCACTGCAGCTTTGAGGAGGAGCCCATCTGCATGTTCACCCAGGACAAGAATGATGATTTTGACTGGACGCGACACAGTGCAGCCACCCGCGACACCAAGTATACGCCCAACACTGGCCCAAGTGGTGATCGCAGTGGCTCCAAGCAAGGTAAGGAGCTCAAACTTCCACCCTTGACATGTCCAAGCAGCAACTTGCCAATCATTGCTTATCTCTAGTAAAAGTATTGCAAAAAAAAAAAGTATTGCACATGTATTTTAGCTAGTGGCTGAGTCCACTTCTTTTTTTATTAATGGGGAGATGATTCTCATTGTCTTACTTTGCTAACTGAATGGCCTGCCCTTGAGAGAGAAATTGATAAATAACCAACCTCTAAAGAAATATTCAAGGCGTGTGGTAATAGCAACTGGCAGGTTGAGTTGGCCCACATCACGCACATTCCGTGATTTCTGTCTTTGACAAAATGCGACAGTGATTAAATGTCAATGAAGCTGTCTTTAGTTGGAATGACCCATCAATTGGAGTTAAAAGCAAGGTCAAGCCATTTATTCATCTTTAAGAATTGGAGCAAAAATGTATGTGTGGTTAAGTTTCCGGATCATATCATGGCATATTTTATCCCCCATCTGTTTGTTCATTCAGAGGATGTAAGCAGAGGTATCCTTCATCTGATTGCATAGTCCCTCAGTTCACAGAGTCCTTCAGATTCCCCATTTTGTCTGGTTCAAAACCGAAATGATCCCAGTTAGCTGATTATGTATTCTTTTTCTCAAAATACTCTTCCGTGATTGCATTTGCTAGAAATGGTTCGTTGGGAGCAGGAGAACTCCAGAAATCTACGCACGTTCGCACATTCCTTATTGCCAGTTGTTACATTCACGGTGGCTGGTTGGAAAATTTTAACACATCGCCCAAGCTGAGTGGAGTCTTTGTTATCTCCTGAAAAACACAGGGAAAAGATAATAATCACAATAAATGAATGAATCAGTGCATTTAAAAAGGCCCCAAATACATAAACAGTAAAACAGCACATTGCTACTTTTAATAGCCTGTGTTTAGCACAGTCTGCACTGCATGTTTACCTCTGCCTGTGCGTTAGCTCTCCCTAGAGGTCAGACAAAATATCAATAAGGCGTTACATTGTCTTGGCTTCCTTTTACGATATAATATCAATGCACCGGCAAGAAATATTGATAGTTTTATTAAAACATAAAATGCAGGCGCCTATGAACCTCTGTCCCCACCTATTTGATTACCAGAGTGATTATGTCATTATTCCTCCGTATCAAGAGGGAGCAATGTGAAGAGAAGTGATCTAACTTGCTGTGAAAAAGAAAAAGAATTCAGAGGGAGAAAATGGTGGACTGTGCAGAAAGCATTAACACCCTAGTAAATACATATGTAGCTTTTTTGTTTTGTTTTGTTTGGGTCCATTTAGAGCATATTTTTTACCTTCAGTTATACAGATGTGGTGATATATCATAGATGATCTTACAATGTATTGATCGCCAAGTTGCTGTAATACAATGGGGGTCATTATCATGTATGATGACAGTGTCTTTGCCAAGTCCTCACATTGTTTCTCTTCCCTGGATAAATGTTATAGGCTACAATTACAGTGGACACTGTAGCAAAAAAATCTATGCACTGATAAAAATATTGCAGAGTATAACACAAATCATGACCAACCTTAACATTCATTAACCAGTGGGCAAGTAATTTCATAATATTTCTCATGTTGTGATTTATATGTAAGGCTGAGCAATGATATTGCAAAAATATGTGGTAATAGTAAAAACCACAGCTGGTCTGGGTCTTAGTGATCATTCTTGCCAGCTGTCAGCGAGCCTCTGAAAAACATTTACCTGCTTGTTGTATTAGAAATTAGCATGTTGAATGCACACATTTAAATGGACACTGTCGTTTCTTATGTACGCCATCCCCAATGAATGAATCCACGGTGAAGCAGTGTGATTATCGCATTATCGGTCAATGCACGATACACAGCATTTTGATTATTTCATATGTTTATTTGCAAACAAACCAAAAGAAGTGTCACTTTTCAAAACGAAGAAATAAGATGGGACAATTCAAAGAAGATGATTTCAGCTGTGCTCATTGTGTCACCAATTGTTTGATGCTGCACAAACTAACAGTGAGGATCCTTCATCATTTATTTTCAAGATAATCTTGTAAATGAGCCTCATTGCTGTTTCCATGGCACCCAAATTAGAATCTGCATAGTAAGTTTAGCATTCACTCTCGAGAGCTGCATGTACAGGTATTGCATATTCAGTAAATAAATAAGAAAACTGGATATGCAAGAGTCTTTTAGAGGATTTTTAATGAACCCTCTGATGGAAGTTGTCTGTGGTGAAATATACAGTAGGTGCCTATTATGGTGCTACGGTACCGGCAGCAGCAGCTGAGGCAGTAAATAATGCATTGGCTTTAATCACCTAATGGTTTCAAAATGTCCAGCATTTCATTAGCAGCCCCATTCATTTTTTTGTGCATAATTATCTAATATGAGATTCAACTGAGGGAGATATTCCATTTGATTTTGGCTGGAGGGCCGTGGAGCGGCTCACAAGCTACCTTGCCTGTGCCTGTGGCTGGGCTGAGATTGGCTTCAGATAATTTGGCTCGCACGCAGAGGGCTGTCTGACTTATAGGCATCATTGCCGCTGTCTACCGCTGTCAGACCAAGGGACCATAAATGTAACCTCACTGTTATCATCTCTATCTGTGCCAGGTTATTGCGACTAGTGGGCCCTGGCCCTTATCTTTATTATGGAAGGTTTCATTACCACAATATTTACAGTGATAAAACAATTTGTCAGCGACTCAAAGAGAAGCCACTGTTTGTGACATTTTCCAGTCAGGGACAGTGAAGTTGCTGATGGGGCCAACATAAGTAGTCAGACAAATACATATAAATATAAACAGATAAGACATATTAAATATGAACATGCTGAAACGGAGGCAACAGCCTGACTGCTCATCTGCTTGTTACCTGTGGAAGTTCAGGGTCTGGCTGCTGGGCTGGGGTCAGCATTCGCTCAGCCAATAAATAATGAGTTTGTTTAGCAAAGTCATGAAAACTGTGTTATTAGTTTAGCCACACTGTGTCAATAATTTTGATTTAGACGCTCTATCATGTTGTCGTTCCTCTCATACAGATATGCAAACATCTCACTCCCAGTATATCATATATGGATCTTTGTATGCGTGCAATCATATTTAAAGTTTGTTTGCTTGTGTTTTTCAAACCTGCTGCATTAATCTCATGAGCTTTTAAACCCAGGTAGGTTTTGATGGCTAAAATTAACCAAGCAAGGACTGAAACCAAAGGTAGAAAGGGAGTAAAGGCAAAACGAATCAGCAAGTAATAAAAAAAAAATCAAAACTGCCAAATTATGAGAAAGCTGCAGCAGCTGAGAAACATGTGACTTAAGCGACTGCCAAACTTCAAATAAGTTTTTTCTGCTTTTTTAAGTCAGACCATCAGCTCTTGGCATTTTGTATTACCACACCTATTGGTTGAAGATCTAATCCAAAGAACAGCTTCTGCTTAACTGAGAGCCGTGTCTTCTGATAAAACAGGAGTATTTGACACAAGAGGACGAGAAGGCACTGAAAGATCAGATCACAGCTTATGAAAATGTAGAACCTCTTTTATTTTGTTCTCGTAACTCTGCTGTCCGCATGTGTGTTTTTTATGCGTTTCAAGGTTTCTACATGTACATCGAGACATCAAGACCACGCAAGGAAGGAGACCAAGCACGGCTTATCAGTCCATTTTTCAACGTAGCACCTAAAAACCCTTACGGTATCACCAATCCACCTGCCTACTGCTTTGGCTTCTTCTACCACATGTATGGAAAACACATAGGTAAGAATGATTACCTTAATTTAAAGCCACTGCTTAATTTCTTCATCTGTTGTACAAAATCTTTAAAGTCTGTCACTGCTCCCCCTTTTTGGTTGATAAAACAGCGCAAGCAGCTTTGAGTGGATTTCAAGTTGCTTTGGCAGTTCTCTGCTGAATGAAGGAGATGCTTTCTTATTCTCGTGGAACTAACTACAGTCAATAAGGCAATACCACATGAAATTTTATTTCTAAAACAGCACATCATCAAGCATCTGTGGGACATAATGCTGGCTTTAACACGATAATTATGATGAGGTTCTTGGTTTTGGTGTCCAGCAGATGTGTATTTCACTGTGGAGTTTTTTCTTTCTTTTTCTTTCTTTTTTGTGAAGGACTTCTTGTTTGTGAGAGAGGAAACACAGTAGTCACGGCCAAGAAAAAAGAAAGCAGCACTTTTTCCTCTAAGCAACAGAATTGCAGTCATTTCCTGAGAGTTTCTCCCAGTGGTGTGTTTGGTGTGGAGCTTTGTGCTTTCTTTCCAAAAATGTCTAAGTGTAGCTGTCAGATGTTTCAAGCAAAAGATATCTCCTTTTTGCAACACACTCCTTCAAAAGGTGTGCACACAGATTCTGGGTGTTAGCCCTCACATTCATCTCACAATGTAGATAACAACCTTGTATGGGCCATTTGAAGATGGCGGAGCGACTGAAGGAGCACTCTGTGGCTTACATCTGACTCTCTTCACCAGAGACCCAATCAGCCAACCACAAGCACTCCTGTTTTGAATGTGTGCTGTTTGTACACTCAGTGCATTTAGGAGTTTTGCTGTAGCACAAAAATAGCAGCTGACACATTGTTGAAGCCCTCTAGGGTTTCTCTGTCCCAACCTAACTCCCTATCATCAGCTACTACACACCTTTATAAGGCGAAAAAGGTCACCAGCAGACATGGGTGCAGGGTTATCTTGTGTCTTTTTTTAGGCACCGGTACTAGTGTTGATACAGAACCAGTTTTGCTTTTCATTGCATGACTTAATTCTTGTTTTTGTGGAAAGAAGATCAAATAGTCTGTGCACCCAGAAAATTTTTAATGGTCCAGTTTAGGAACCAGAGCCCTGTCAGTGAGAAACAGGTATTGTTGGCATATGAGCTGGAAGCGATAAAGCAATAGGAATAGAGAACAATGAATCTAAATGACAGCATGATCTGCAGTCATGTGAAAAAGAGAGTTTTCACAGCCATCTGTCTGTGAAAAACTAAGAACTCTCTATGACTCGGTAGCTTG
This sequence comes from Tylochromis polylepis, assembly GCA_015107715.1. NCBI lineage: Eukaryota > Metazoa > Chordata > Actinopteri > Cichliformes > Cichlidae > Tylochromis > Tylochromis polylepis. Next base: position 11,485 of record VVHJ01030079.1, read on the forward strand.
TTGAACCACTTTTAACAGCAATGACTTGAAGTAATATTTTCTGTGTGGATGTCATCAGTCTTTCACATTGTTGTGAAGGAATTGTAGCCCAATCTTTTTTTTATAACATTGCTTCAATTCATTGAGATTCGTGGGTCAATCCATTGACTGTAAGGTCAAATATCTCCACTTTGGAGATATTTGTCTCGTCTGTCCGATGGACTTCATTCCAGAAGTCTTGTGGGGATTTTTTTGTTTGTTTGTTGTTGTTTTGTTTTGCAGATGCTCATTTGTGAATCTAAGGCCTGCAGCCATGTTATTTTTAGGAAAGAAGATGCTTTGTCCTGGCAGCCCTTCCAAACAAGCCATACGTGTTTAGTCTTTTTCTAATTTTATTGTCATGAACTTTAGCGTTTAACATGTTAAATGAGGCCCGTAGAGTCTGAGCATTGCACAGTCTGACCTTGTGGTGAATTTGCTTGGATATCAACTCCTGGGAAGACTGTGACATTTTGTTAACACACACCGAAACACCTAAAAGCCTGAAAACTGCTAAAATGTTGATGTTCATTTAAACAAATGCATTTGATTAGCAGCATCTTTCTGTTTCGTACTGCCTTAATTTCTGCGGAAAGCAGTAAGGGTGTACTTAGTTTTTGACCAGACTGCATAGAGTTTTTTCACAGGACTGCACATGTACCAAAAAACTGCCAGAGTTTTAGGCACAGTATCTCAGAGGAAACAATCAGCGTACTTTGCGCTTTTAAAATTATTCATGTCCAATATCAAATATAAAACTTTTTAACCACACAAATACACAAGTTCTTCATGTGAGATAACTAAAACTGATGTCTATGACTCATTATTTATGTGTTCTCATTTTGGTTTCAGGCCATTTAAGTGAAATTCTAGTGACACCAAACCAGAGGGAAATCACCCGCAGAGATAGGCAGCTAAAAATAGTATTTCACAGAAATGGGTTTTAGTACAGAAAAAAAAGATATTTAAAAAATAGATAAAGTATAAGAAGAAAAATCAATCGGTGACAGTAAAAAATGCCAAGAGAGGAATTTCAGCAGACATTGAGCAAACTGTGAAACTGCTGCAGGCCAGCAGCTCAACTCCCCTCTCTTTTTGACATTTATAGTCAGCATTTGACTTCAATTACTTCAGGATCCTAGAAAGACATTGATAGTTTCATCGTGATCTCCACCCTTCTGCAGCTCAGTCAGTCCTCTCGGCTTCTTTCTTCACCTTTAATAGGCTGACTTGCCTCTTCAGGATCACATATCTTACTCCAACTGCTATTTTGTTTCCTTTGAAGTTTGTTTTGTTATAAATTGTGAGATAAGGACTCAAGTGGTCTCTAAACCTGCATGCCTGGGGCTTTAGCAGTTGATTTCACAGCGTGTCTGAGAATACTCATTTTCCCCGAGCAACTGGCGGTCTCCAGGTGGTCGCCAACCTGCTCGCCTGTGTAACTGGGGTCTAAGGGTGACTACTGGGAAATGAACAGCAAATCCAGAATATATACAAAGAGGCCGTGTGGAGCGCACGAGGGAAGACAACAGATACACTGACAATGAAGATGTGAAAGATAAGAGTTTAAAAAAAGAAGATGTGAATATGATTGCGGCCTGGCTTTAACACCTGAAAGCTCCAGGCTAGCAACCTACCAAAATCTCTGCTTTTATAGCGGTGCTCACACTCAGTTAGCTAAGAGTAGGTGATTATCAGCACCTGGCTGCTACTTGCGCTCTTCATTCCTGTGGAAGCAGTAAGGGTATATTTAGTTTTTCACAGGATTGTATAGAAGCCTGTATAAACGTTCTTTTCCATAAGTGTATGCATGACTGACAAGGAGCTGTCATGTGTTTAATCCAGTTACATTTCATGTTATACTTGTAATACCATGTTTACTGTATCATCGCAGACTGGATGAACTGAACAAAGTATTTATGTATTAGAAGACATGCTACTTGAGCATGTTACTGTGGTTGGTGGAAACAAATGAGCATGCTGAAGTTAGCATTTTGCTTAATTACATCTGTGCTTAAAGGAGATGTGCAGTTCTTTGCAGTTAGAATGGTGAATACTCAAGTTACCAAAGGGCAAAGTTTCAAATAATGAAGTCATTGTATGTGTGAGCAATCTGTGAGAATCAAAAGCGTAGGCTTCAGGCTGCTGTAGAAGCTCAATATTAGAGAGTTTTTTCTGCTGTTGGCCCTATGTGATGTTGATAAGAGTCATCATGTCAGACACACAGCTTTGGCTCTGAGCACAGAAGACCCACCTGCTGTCAAAGCTGCTGTTTGCAAAGGGCAGCCAAACACAAGAAAGTTGATTTAAAGAGATGGCAGAAGGAAGCTAATGCAACTTGTTTCAGACAGATGGTCAGAAGGCTGCACCAAGGCTAAGTGTCACGATCCTGGGTCGTGTAACCCAGTGTTTTGAGTTTCCTTGTATTTTGATATTCATTGTTTATGTTTTAGTTCATTTAGTCATCTTAAGCTCCTAGGTTGCTCAGTTTGAGTTCTTTGTTTATTAAATCCCTTTATGTCATCACCCCTGTGTTGAAGTCTCCCTTGTTGGTTTGTGTGTCTTACTTGTCAGGATTTGGGCAGAGCATAAATGAGTGATCCACGACTTGTTGTGACAATAAAATAAGATATATTACTTCTATTAAAATAAAAAAAAACACATAAATGTTATGGATATATTTTGTGTATCTAAAAGAAGAAAAATATTGAGCTAAATAAAGGATTTTTAATTGACCAAATATTGGCAATCGATCTTGAACATCCTATGTTGATCAGGCTGTAATGATGACAATGGTGCAAGGTCTGTATTTTGTTTTGTTGTTCCGATTGATAAAATGATAATATATTAAAAAAAATAATAATAAAATTCCTGTAAACAAGCTTGTCCTCGCTATAAAGTCCAGGAAAGCCAATGTTCCTAAGGATGGTGAACAAAAGGTCACATAATGTCTCAGACATCTCAGACTTTCAGGTTGAAACTTTTTTCAATCCTGACATAAATGGAAATCCAAACCTTCTGGATGTGAATCACAACAAAGTTAGCAATAATTTTGGAATTATTATACCTAGAGGCCATGCTGGGTCTAGTTTTGTGAAACCAGTAAACCAGTCTAATGTGCATGGATGTATAAATAAAACTTGTACATAACCCAGTGGCTAATATGCCAAAAAGATTTTCTATGGTTTCACTCTGAGACACCCAGTGTTCCTTTTGTCTGCGAATGTGTGTGGGATAATTGCTTTTTGTTACAGTGCGCATCAAGTGATGAATATGAAAGTCGCAGTAATGAGCTCTTCTGCTACGCCAAAAAGGCCACACAGTCCTACAGCATTCCTGGCGGCATGGTAATACACTCGGGCTAGTAAGCCAGGGGCATGCACTGGTCTGCCACACCTGGTGGCCCTGCAGTGTACTTGGAAGAGGGTAGAATTAAGTACAAGTCATTATCATGCATTATAAGTGGGTATCTCGGAGGCTGTGATAATCACGATGAATCACAGGAATCTCCCCATCACGACACACTGCTTGTATCCCGTGGAGAGTTTTTCTCAGTGGTAAACACTGTCTAGGATGTAAAGAATTATAGGTGAGCTAGTATGCATATTTATTTGCCGTACAAGGATCTCCAACCATCTGCCATTAAATCCCACTACAATGCCAGAAGTACAGTTTAAGTAGAATTAAAAATGCTGTTTTCCCCACTGGGTTTCTTTTATTCCTAATCTAACAATCTGCTAAAGCAACACTTGTCTGATTAATCTTAAAGGTCCGCAAATGAAACAGCAAGAAAAAAACAGTTAATTAGGGAAGAAAACAGCAGTTTGCCACTACATCCCTGCGTGTTGTGTCAAGCGCCAGCGCAACTGCAGGGCCCCAGGATTTCAGTGCACAGCTGGATTTGTGTTCCTACATCTGCTGCTGCAACAAAGCACAGGTGAGTCTGAGGTTTCCTGTATGTATTTAGATTTTGTCAGTTGCTCAGTTCTTTTTGATACTGTAACCTACTCAGGGGTGAAAATGTTTTGAAATACCAACTTGGACGGCATGAAAAACCCGATTTATATAGGGCACACTGAACACTGACGGAGTGCAGTCCACATGAAATAGAGTTATTCTGTCTTTTTTTCTTTTTAAAAAGGGCAGACATTCAAGCACAACGTCAATAGAAGGAGGTGACATTTTTTGTGAATATTCGTACTCCAGCTCCATCAGAATAATAATGTCTGAGAGAGCCTGACCATTGACCAGCAGACATTACCGCTTTCTAAAACATCAGTCAACTCTGGTGAGGTGAAGAAAACAACTTAGTCTGTGTGATCTGTTCTGACTGAAATGATCAGTGCCCCTACAGAACAGAATTTCTCCATAGCTTTAGTAATTCGGTGGAGCACTCTGCTTCCTCTCCCACTTTATTCATTTATGAAAGGGAATCACTGTTGTCATCAAGAATCAGAGTCAAATCATCACAGCTGAGGATTCCTTCCTGTATATTTAATTTTCATCCTTTCATTTATTTGAAGTTAGATATTGATTGCAACTTTAGAACTCATTGAGATTGTAAGCAGAGGTTGAATTTTGTGAATTATTCATTTAATTTGACTTTTATTTATGATTTCCTTAATAAAATGGGCATGTGTTGACCTTCGATTGCCTCATGTCTTGAATTATAAGTCATCTATCTATAAGACATTACATATAAGATATTGCGTTATCTATAGACAAGCTACTATAAGATAGCACAAATGAAAGTCAGTTTCGTTTGCTGACATAGTAACTCAGAGTAAAACGCGTTCACAGGACTCTGTGCTGTCCAATTTTGGGTCATGCAACAGTTTAGCTGTCAGACAGATCGGTTCACATTTGGGTCGATAGTACTTTGTTATACAGAGGAGTTCATGGTTGGCTTAATGATCGCGACGCGCCCAGATCATATGGCTTCAAAACAAGCGCAAATCATTACCCCTCCACCGCCGTGCTTGACAGCTGGTACGAAGTGATGCTTGCTTTTCACCAAATGTGGCACTGTGCATTATGGCCAAACCTGGCCACTTTGGTCTTGTCTCTCCAAAAGATGTTGTTCACAATTTCTTGTGGTTTGTTCAGGTGCAACTTTGAGAAAATAAACCATGCCGTCATGTTTGTTTTAGACAGAAGAGGCTTCCAGCTCTAAAGCTCTTTCAAATAAGCCATACTTGTTCAGTCTTCTTTGAACCATGCTGTCATGAACTTTAACATTTAACAGGCTAACTGATGGCTGTAGAGTTTAGTGTGTAGCTCTTGGGGGGAGGGGGGGGGGGGGGGTAGATTTTCTTGCACAATCTGGGACATTGTTAATTGCTTAAATGTTTTTCACTTGTGAATAACCTCTCTCATTGTAAAATGATGGACCCCAAGTTGTTTGGAATGGCTTCATAACCCTGCCCAGATTGAGTGTCAGTTGCTCCTGTAAGATCACTGCTGATGTCTTTCCTCTTTGGCATTCTCTTAAGACACACCTGATTGCTTCAGAGCAGCACAGTGCCAAAACTTCTGGTTTTATAGAGGTGCTTGCACTTGCTGATGGTCATTTAATCAAGTGCCTTTGATTATCAGCATCTGGCTGCTACTTACTCTTTTAATTCCTATGAAAAGATTTTTCCCAGTCATGTGAAGAAGAGTGATTTCATGACTGTACTGAAATAAATGCAATTCTTAAAGATATGTTATTTGCTATGCTGAGCAAAAGACATTTTTTTATTGGGAGGAGGATCTGAGCCAAGCTTCATTTATATCACTTTACCTGCTTGCTTAAAAATGTGTAACTTCACTTAAGGCAATTTCTCGAGCCACACACAGCATTCATCTAAGTTTCCCCAATATGAATTTTCATTGATTCCTTAATCACTTTTGTCTCATTACATATTCATCTGACTAACATTTTAGTCCAGTAACAAACTGCTTGTGTGCTACTGCAATTTAGTAGGTGGCGTGTTTCCCCCACAGGCACAGCTGTCCTTCATTTTATCCATAAAAAAATAACACTTGAAGAAGTCCCATGTATTTTGCATTGACTGCATTTGGTTGTATAAGCTGGGACTGCTAATATGATTTGTAAGGAGAGCATAAGATGTAGCATCCCATTGCGGCTGACACATTTGAATACAGAGTCAAGCGATTAACAGAGAAATCATGCATGAGTGAGCTTGCTTACCAATCTGCTCTGTGTATTTGCCAAAACATCCATATATTAAAGCTCTCTGAGCCTAATGAACATCCCGCTCTTATTGATGATCCCATTGTTGTGTGGAGGAATTTACATAATCGCTTCTTTACTCAGATTAAATTTACCTCCATTAAAACACACCTCTCTTCCTCTTCACTTTAGCTGCAATCATAACACTGTCTCATATATACATGTTTGTGTTTTGAAAGCATTCTTTCTTTAAATCGTCTTTTTTAAAACCAAATTGCATGTGAACAACAAAGCTGTTTTTTACTACTTTCTGCTCCCCGTGACGCATCATCATTATATCTCGCAATATTTTCTGCTGAGACAGGGACTTGCGGAGAGTGTTTTTATGTTCTTGGCGGGAAGAGAGGGGAGGGCAGAGGGGGCGAGGTGGAAGGAAGCAGAGAGATAATAGTTTGAAGGCTGTGACAGTGGTAGGCAGGCTTCAGAAAACATCAGGGCAGCATTCGGAGATAAAAACAGGTATACCACCCTATCATGTCCTCAGAGCAACTGTGCTTTGATATGTTCTAAAAAATCCATTGATGTCTCTGACAGCACTTTTCCCTTTTTTCTTCCTTCTGTAATGATAGTATGCTCTGCGAATGCTAAATCAGGTCTGGTTTAGTATCAGTGAATTTCATCAAATTCAAAGATTGAATTTGTGCTCAGATATTAATAAGCTGGGGGAGAGAAAAAAAACCCCTCAAAGCCCAACAGGTTATTGGCTGCATTACATTTAATAATTTCTATGAACTTTTGATCATGAAAGAAATAAAAAGGTTTATGTCTGGTTTCTCAGGAATTTTCTCTTGAAAAATAGTTTCACAATCATTGTGAAACAGTAACAGAGAAACTGAGCATAAGCAAATGAAGAAACACAGACACCACCTTAACAACATATTGTTGGTGGCAAACACAGACAGCACAACCAAATACAGAAATCCGCAAAATCCACAAAATGCATCTAAATACATAAAGAGTTCAGATGAAAACGAGTGTGTGTCTGACAATTTTTTTCTAAAAAAGACTTTTCATTAAAATCAGGGAGTTCAAATGTCTGGTTTGCTTCTGCCACAAAACCTCTGAGTCCTTTTGCAGTTTTAATTATTATTTTTTCTTTTTCTTTTTCTTTTTAAAGAAAGCCCCAGGCCAACAGTTTTTGATAAGACATAGCAAAATCACTAAACCTGGAGACATTACAAATGATGAAAGGAGAATTCAAAATGAAAAACTGAGCAAACTGATCAGCACACAGTATGACCATACAGTGTGACACATAATGACAGCACACTTTATTGCCAAACAATAGCAGAACAAATAACAAACAAAAGACAGTCTGCAATAACTACACCATACACTATGCTCAAAATAAATAGAGTAATACACAATCAGAATCATCATCAGAATCAGAAGACTTTATTTATCCCCGAGGGGCAATTGAGGGGAAATTCATATAAAATCTGACATATAAAAATAATAACAAAAAACCCCCCCAAATAAATATAGTACAAAAAGATTGTAAGTTAAGATACTTTGAGTGTCACATCATCTAAATTTGTGGTGCGATCTAGGCATGACATGTCCATTGCACCACCAATCAGATAACACAAATAAATATATATACATATATGTGAAATCTATATTTTAAAGGATTCACATTTTTTACATATATCTGCCATAAGTAAAATCAGAATGTTTAGTTTTAACACAGTAGTCTACAGGTTAAAATGGATTGTTTTCAGATACTGTAGTTAAAACACTTCCATGTAACTTCCTCTGTGTACCCATAGCACAGTGCATGAATTACAGTTGTGTTGTCTCAAAGGCTTCTAGTGAAAATTATTGCAACACTTGACTAGCATCGTTGCACTAACCCCTGCATTTGGCAGCCTCTGACCACACATGATACCGAGTTCTTCTACAGTGAAGGTGACATTTAACAACTTAACACATTTGTTAAGTGATAGCTTAACAAATTTTATGTTAATGCCTGACAGGAGTCCGGCAGTGTTAGCCAGCTAGTTAGCACTGGCAGCAGCAATTTGAATTCCTTCTAGCGGTTGAATATTAGCTTGCCCCCTCCCCTACTGTTGCATTGGGCTAGTTCACACCCATAGTTTGTTTACTCTGGTCCAAATCAGTTTGTAAGCTTTTCGCCTATTTGCAAATAGAGAAAACTTAAACTGGACTCCAAGCAAACCAGATTTGGTCACTGCAAACCACACGTAAATGTTTCAGTAAGCCTATTGGCCAGATGTGTCTGCGGCGGGAGCAACAAAACGAAATACAGGAAGAAGGTGCTTCTGGACCAGTGGGTAATATCGAGAATTTACTCAGAACTTTCCATCAAATTTAAAGCTAGTTGCTACATATTTACGCCACACATATGTGATGTTCTGCCACGTCCCATAGTCAAACCTGCAAGGTGTTTAAGGTGCTGAGCTCAGACTTTTAGCAGTAGTAGTTACCTGGTAGATGTTGTCTAGTAGCCCAAGGCCACATCCCTCTTTGCACCTGCACAGATGAGTTAGGTCTCAAAACACCTACAGCCAAGATGCTAACTATTGCGGGTGAGGGGTGTAGATTGTTCCACATTCAGATTTTCGACTGTTACGAATATGCTATCTGGATACTTGTAGTGCACTTTGGATGGCCCTACTTCCCAATGTGAAGTCACTTATGTACTCAAAATAGCAAGTATATGATTTCAAACACAGTGATAACCATTTATCATTCCAGGAAGCACAAATAACTCAATGCTCAGATGTGTTCATTAGATTTTAGCATCTTCCAGAAACATTTTTCCTTTTTGTAACTTAGTTTCCTTTCTTCCTCTCAAATATTGAGATTTTTTTTGGTGTATTTTCTGTTGCCTACATGTGCTGTTAAATTGCTGAATATATATATTTAGTTGCACATTCAGAACCCCCATCTCTCTTTTGTATACTAGCCCTAAAGCAAAAACACGATAAAACATGATAAATTTGGAATAGCAAATATTGGTCGATAATAACAACTGCTGAATATTGCTGCTGGACAGAAATTATATAACTTTTACTGTCTGTGGTCAGCACCTGAAGGTGAGTGTGAAGCATTTGGACATACTCTATGTGTGAAATAAACAATGACATTTTGCTGTGCCATAATTTTTCTGATGTTACTGTCAGGGAACTCATTTCAGCTCTTCAAGTTTTCAGACAGGGTCGTGCACCCAAGCACATCATTATAAACTGCTCTGGCCACCCACAAAACACACACTCACACACACACACACACAGAGTATGTTTTACACAGTGCATGCACATAGACACGCACACAAACACAGCTGAATAGAGACCCATTTGCCAATTCCTGATTAATTCGTTTGTCCGTTTACTCAGACGCACAAGGAATTCAATTAGTTTCATAAAGTGGAACAATACTGGGCCTAATCTAAATAAATGAATCCACAAAACCATGTCATTGCTATTTATTACAAAAACACATTTCTTCCAGTTTTGTACTGTGCATTCCAACATCCACAGGCTGACCTGTTAGTCCCATACTTAGCTGCTCTTATAGCAAGTTAAAAAGGCATGACACAAGTCTGGCTGCACTTTTGCCTCACCTTTTATGCCACATAGTGGAAAGTCATGCTGACTAAGTGGCGTTCAAGTTCATTTACTCCTGTTGTGCTTTATTGAACGTACATCTCAAAAGAAAAAAAAAACAGTGGTTTAAATCTTTGCGTTCATTTCTGCAATTAATAAAAATACTATAGAACACTTTTTTAAGTTAAGTATAGTCATTAAAGGATAATAGCTCAGATATGTAGATGCTGGATATACAGAAACCTACTAAATACAATTTATACCTAAGTACAGTAAACTCAAGACTGGACTTGTTTTTGAGCAGTTTCATTCTGAAATGGATCTTTCTTTTTTATCCTATATGAAAGGCAGCATATAGTTCTCACTTATTTTCATTGTTGTCTAATGAAGTGTGTAACCTGGTGACTCGTGTTTTAAACACAGACAGCTGCATCTCCAACAGCCCTGCTCCACAGTTACAGACAGAGATCGACTTGTTTTGCCTTTCCCTTTCCTGTTCTATAGACCCACTGAGACTTGCTGTGCTGTGCCATCAGTAACCTATACAGTGCTGCATGTCAACTCACAAGTGACTGCTACAAATATCAGACAACCCGGATGAGACACTTTATCATATTTCATTGCTTTTCAAACGTATTCCAAGACAAGGGCAACGTGATTTATTATTTATAGTCCCAAAGCCACCTTATCCCTCTCTGCCAATAGGCAAACTAAAAATAAACAATTCATTTAGCACAAATAATGGAAGCTTTGAGATTTTCATCTTAGACATTATGTGTGTTGACATATGGTCGTGTTCTTCATTAACACTGATTGAGAACTGTGGCTCTATTTTCTATATCGCTTGAGGGAAAATGCATATTTTTGCATAAAATACAATTTTGTTGCGGTTCGTTGCAGAGATACACAATCAATACGCAGCTATGGTCTTTGTGTTCTTTGCCCAAATTTTAAGCACTTACAGGTCTGAGAAGGCTATGGGAGACCAGGTTACAGGACAAGGTTACCTTGCCAGGATGCTTATCATGGAAAAAGTGGCCTGCTAGGACAAAGCAATTCAGAATTTTATTATCATTCAAATTAGAACATATAGAGGGTCTTCTATCCGATTGGTGAAATAATGGGAGTCATTTATCTAGGTCTCACCGACCTTTCATTTCCCATTCATGTCTTATTAGTGGAGCATACATCATCTTGCCATAATTAAAAAGAGAAAATCAAATTGATTGTGGGAAAAAAGGTGCATAAAGGTACAGACTGAATAGAGTTGTGTGTTCCTTGTAGTTGCGTTTCTGTTGTGGGTTTTTAACTGGCCTTTTCTGTGTTGACTTTCTTTTGTTGTTTGGATTCTTGGGCAGAGCCCAGGAGGGACACTAACCAGACCTCATAGGTGTTTATCAGCTCTGGGCAAACCTTTGCCTTAATCAGAACAAAAGCTTATTAGAGCTCCTGTGATTAATGCGCCATAAGATTAAAAAAGAAAAAGAAAAGTGTTTCTCACGAATATTAGCCTTCATAATGGATTTATGAAAAACAAAATTAAAACAGCATGAGCTGATGGCTGAGATAAGGCAGGATTTATAAAGTAAAAGTGCATATTTTTGCAGTTTGTACTTGTTGTTTTCATTGCCACACAGTACTAGGAGAAAACGATGTTATTCAATAACAGATGACAGGCAGCATTTTAAATTGAAAGTGATGGTACAGTGGAGCCGGGGATGTCAGAGACAGAGTTTTAGTGGAGACTAAGAGATAAGAGACAGACTCATCAAAACCTAAACAAATTGAATATGGAAGGAAGTTCCATGTTTACAGGCGTCCGCAGCGCTTTCAACTTCAACAAATCCAGATAGGAACTGAAAGGAGAGTAGTTAACTACTCATCACAGTGCAGTTCAATGAGCATAACTCAATACTGTGTCTCCTCTCTTCCTAATCTGAAGCTTTCAATTCCCCAGGGGTCCACACTGGAGAAGATAAATGGGGTGAGAGTTACCCTCAAAGTGGCCCTAATGAGAAATCTGTGGGAGATGCTCATATTTTATCTGCAAAATAGAACAAAACAATTCTCCCCAAAGCCCTCTTAAATGCTAATTGAATAGTAATGCAATGCCTCAGGCATCTTGTTGTCAGCTCATTTGGGCAGTGATTTGTCTCAATCCGTCATAGGATTCTCACTTTTGGCACGCTCTCAATGAACTGCTCAATGTGCCATTGAAATTCAATTTCATAAATCCCTGTGCAGTACAACAGCCTCTTTGCCAGGACTGCTTTAGACTTTATGTCATCACAGTTCCTCTTTTGCAAGGAGATTTGGTACTTGAATGCACCAACTTTGGAGAATCTGCATTGCCTTCTTTTCTGTTTTATTTCGGCGTCTTCTTCTGCAGCACCAACCTGGACAGCGGTCCAGCAGCTTTGTGATTTGGCTAACCTCCCTGTAAAAACATAGTTAATCGGCATTCTTTATCACGTGAAGATGGATTCCCTGAGAAACATAACAAAGTCTTATCTCACTGCCGCACTAATAAAAATGATGGATAACATGGGAGCCCGAGATGATTGGAGACAATTGGATTTCGTCCACATTATGTAATTCAAACGCTGCTTGGAGAACAAGCCAGAGTCTCGGGTTCCTCTTTGACTTCTCTGCACCCGGCAGGGTTATGAAGAGGCCACAGCCAACCCTGCTGTGACAGAGGCAGGAGATGCGGCACAGCACCAGAGCTGTGCCGCATTAGTTTAGATGATTGTAACATTCAGTAGAGATGCAGCTGCTGGAACAAGTCAGAGATTAACCTGTTGTATTTGTAAGCAGATATGAGATAAAACTACTGGCATTAACAACATTGCCATTAAGGGAGAATTGTGGTGTACAAGAGGTATTTTTTATTAACAACAAACAGAATTGTGGCTCTTTGAACTCACTTCAGTAGATCTAACAACCACATTGTTTCAATCCAAAAAGAACTGACTTGATTTCAAAAGACCAACCACTGCTGCAGGTATTGCTTTATAGTTAGGATTAAGAACACTAACTTCGCCTTGTTAATAAAATGCTGTGTCACATTAAGTTAAATATTAGAAATAAACAAATATCTTGCTTTCTTATTAAACTGGCCCCTTCCTGATTTTTCAGTGTTTTACACATTTGTCATTCTTATATGTTTCAGATCATCAAGCAAATTTTAATGACGGGTGAGTCACTGATGCACACTTGGAGTAATTTTGCTAGGCCGGCCACTCCTGGGAAGGTTCACCACTGTTCCAAGTTTTCTTTATTTGTGGATAATGGCTCTCACTGTGGTTTGCTGGAGCCTTAGAAATGGCTTTGTAACCCCTTCCAGCATGACTTCGTTTCTCACGTCTTCTTATGTTACTTTAGATCATGACACGATGTGTTGCTTTTTAAGATGTTTTAGCTTACTTCACTTTGTCAGCTTTGTGAATTTATTTGGACACAGGGCCAGGTGGGTTTGGATAACTTTGATCCTTTAATAAAGGAAATCATCATTTTAAAAACTGCATTTTGTATTTACTCAGGTTATCTTTGTCTAGTATTAACATGTGTTTGATGGTCTGAAACAGTGTAAGATATCAGGAAGAAGGCAAATACTTTTTCACAGCACTGCAATTATTATGTTGAAACCTGATGCATGCATTGAATGTTTGCATGAGTTTGTGATCTAAAAGCAACTTTGAACATGTCTTTTCCTCCTCTGCTGAGCGCCAGATGTCAGCTTTGATTTTCAAGCTCACTGCCACCCCCTGGTCCCTTTTAAATTCATTTGCCTCATCTTAAGTTCAGCTTCAGTCCAGCAGCCCTTCTCACTGTGAGGTGGCAGAACAGGTTAATCGCTGGGTTTTGATTGCCATGCTGTAACACATGAATATGGAGGAGAAAGTATGACGTTAAAACAGAGATAACAGATTGCTATCTCATGCTCGCAGCAGTCTGGTGTGGCACAGCAGTGTCGGAGTGCAGAAATTTTAATCGCAGAGCTATGTAATGACATAAATCTACATATCATGGATGAGTAAAAATAATAGATGAACTCCTTCCAGCTGAACAAACTCTCTGCATGTACTGTATATGTCAACGAACCGCACAGTTCTTATCTCATGATCAACTTTAAACCAGTTCCTGTATCCTGGAGCTACTGGGATTAGAGCACCCACTCTAAAATATGACTCAAGGATTTAAATAACACGCTCATACTCTGTGTAGCAATACATCAAAGACTGACCTTTACAACTTTTGAGGCTCAACAAATATCTAAGACTGAACCTTATATTTTTCCTCATAAAAGAGCTTAGAGAAAATATCTCCTGGTATTTTCAACCTGATCCTTCATCTCTTTTTGTACTTCTAGACTTTCTCTTTTCCAAGGACTGGTACATCCAGTAGGCCAACAAACACATTTTTTTTAATTGTTTGTTCTGCATTTCTGATTTTTGTTTCTCCTTTCTAAAATGTCCCTAAAGAAAAGAACCAGATTCAGAATCAGTCAGATTAACTGACCTTGAATGATGGATCTTCCTTGCTACTTGTCTGTCAGTCCACGACACAAGCATGTTCTGGGTTTGTCTGGTCCTGTCGCTGGTTGACAAATCAGAGGAAAGGAATATTACACCATCATCGCAGGATCAGACATTATTTTTCGTTGTTGCCAATGCCTTAGCCCCGTCTAAGCCCTCGTTATGTTTAATGGTGTGAGTTATTGCCTGCCCTGAGCATTGTAACTCACGGGACGCAGAGCATAGAACATTTATAGACCCTTCAGCCACTATACAGGCTGAGGCCTTCTTCTGCAGTGAAAAAGTATGAAAGAAGAGCAATATGCCTCGTTGTGGTGCTGCTCTCTGATACCTGAATTTTAACATTCTCACCTCAGGAGAAGATTATTTAAATAATTGATGTCCTTTACTGCATTGTGTTTGCAAACAGTCTTAGCTTTTCAAGCGTGGAGCCTTTATCGAAAGTACTTTGGAAGGATCCACTGAAGTGACGTGGACGGGGTCGTATTAGGGGTCAACCCATTATCCCTACTAATGTGCCGTGAGATTGGTAGCTAATTGATATTGCATGCTAATTGATATTAGCGCTGGGCACACTACCAGTTTTAGGTTTTATATACTGTGCACATATATACAATTAAGAGAAGCTCATTTACTCCAATCTTCCTTTCTTTTCATGGTTATGTCTTGGATTTATATTTAATATTCAGAGTCTAGAGAAGAGCCACATCGCACAACAGCTAAGAAAAAAACACGGAGAAAGCAACGGAGTCAGGGAGGTTTTAGGCTACAGAGGGCAAAAAACCCCCCCAAAATCTCCCAAAACTTTTAAGGTTTTGTTGAATATTTCCTCCAACAACAATACTGTACCACTGACGACATATGTTCACTGACCACTTTGGTAACTACACCTGTTCAACGGTTCATTAAAGCAAATGGCTAATCAGTCAATCACATGGCTAATTAGATGAATTTAGGCATGCAGATATGATCAAGATGATCTGCAGAAATTCAAACTGAGCATTAGAGTAGAAATGAAAGGTGATTTAAGTTACTTTGAATGTGGTGTGGGTGCTGGTGTGATTATTTCAAGAACTGCAGATCTACTGGGATTTTCCCACACAGACATCTCTAGGGTTTACAGGTAATGGTCTGAAAAAGAGAAAATATCCAGTAAGCGACAATTCTTTGGGTGAAACTGGCTTGTTCTTGAGATGAGAGAAGAATGGCCAGAGCTGATAGGATAGCAACAGTAACTTAATAACTCATTACACGCGTTATAACCAAGATATACTGAGGAGCATCTCTGAAAATACAGCACGTCAAACCTTGAAGCAGATGGGCAACAGAAGCAGAAGACCACACTGGGTACCCCTCCATTCAGCTAAGAAAGGGAAAATAAGATTAGAATTCACACAAAGTCACCAAAATTGGACAATCGAAGAATGGAAAAATTTCTGCTGCAACATTTGGATGGTAGGGTCAGAATTCAGCATAAACCGCTTGTTCAGTCTGTGCCATCAAGAATTAAGGCAGCTCTGAAGGCAAAGGGGGGGGGGGGTGTCTAACCCAGCTCAGGTGAGTATATGTTTTAATACAAAGACTCAACATACATAATTAAGCTATAAAAGATGTTTCTGATGGATATGCTATTTGTTGACACAACAATGAAATTATCAGATGGTTTCAGGTCTCATGAGTTGTGAAATACTAATTGCTGTTCTTTCTATCAATAGATCATTGTTGCACTACAGTAATTAAATTATCAGCAGACAATCAGTGGGTAAAGAATAAAAATACTGATGGAAATATCTCAAGTTACACATCCAACCACTTGTCAGAGATTTCGTAATTAGCTTGTTAATTATTTTTTAACTGAAATTATGACATTTTAATCTCTTACACATAAACACATCAACTTTGAGTTCATCAGCAATAAAAATGATCATTATCTGCAATCCTGGCATCATTTTAACTGGTATCGCTTTTATGAAAACTCTCTTTCAGCATAATATAACATGTGCCATTGCAAGAAAATCTTTTGTTAAACTGAAGATTAAAAGAAATGTGTTTAGATGTGTTTAAGATCAGAAATTAGTGATGTGAACTCAAAAAGCACTTAAAAGGAGGCTCTGTGTGCGACAGAGCTTGCTAAAGGAGTTTAATGAACCACCAATTGGATCTTGGTGTTTCAGGTGCACTGAAGATGCAATGTCCAAGACGCTTATTTCATGGTCAAGTTTATTTCAATAGCATGTGTAAGCACAAAAGATGTTGTGCTTAAGTGCTGCACAACGATCAATAAAATGATTAGGGAAACAAAATTGCAAGACAGCAAGAGAACAAAATGAAAAGCATAATTAAAAAACTAGATGAATAAAGGTGATTGAAAAACATATTTACAAATGTAAAAAAGAAAAAACCACAATACTGTTTACTTTTTAAAAAAAACACTTTTTGTATAAAGCAATTATCCTGCGTTGCAGAGATACTTGCTACCTAGTTGGCACCACCTGATACCAGTTTGTACCTGAAGATAGTTTGGTGAGGCAGACAAAAGCAGGAGACGAGGTGATGTAGCCCGCTGATCGTGTTCTTTTTCACATACAGTTTTTGAATCTGACCTCTTGTCAGTCATGTTGAAGGACAGTCACTCAATGAATAAAACAGTAACCGCAATGATTACTCTTGCCATCTCTTGCCCACATGCCCCTCCCCCAGCCAACAGAATAAGGCAATGTCCTTGTTGCAGAGAAGCCCGGTCTCTGCAACAAGCTGAGACTCTGCATTGCTTAATGTCCATGTGCCATAAAAAGGAGAGAAAGCCAGACTAAAAAACAAAAGTTTTTCTAAGATGCTAAGCAACAGCTGTCTCTGTTAAAGTAATGTATTTAATATAATTGCTGAAATTATGATTCCCTCTAATGCTGCTGATGCTGTATACACACATGTATATGTGTGTTGTATATACAATAATAGTAAAAAGAAAGTATACTGTCTGTCAGTTCTAAGGTTTTAGGTATCAGGGCATAAACTAGTATAAACTAGTATAACTAGTTGTAGCGCCCCTGGCTCAGTACTCCACTATAGCCGGGTACGCCCTGAGTTCTAATTATCTTAAACTCACTCCGTTGCCCTCAGTGCAAGATCCCCTGCGTTACCTACATATAATACCTCTATCGTATTTGTAACTAAAAATAAGGAACAGTACAACACACGTGATCTTCTGTTTCAACTAAGCAGTTTTACTGCATGGATAATAAACACAAACTAATCACTAACATAAACAGTCTTTTACAATAATAACAGATAACAATAACACAGTAAACAGCTACCGAAATGGGCCCCACACACGCACACACTCGCTCACACCCCGATTCCCCAAGTCCCCTTGGTGCAGGCCTGGATCGATGCTTGTGTGCGTAGGAACCAACGGTCCTAAAAGAAACTAAAATGGTGCTCCTACCTGGAACTCTTTGTCTCTATCCACAAACTCACAGCAAGCCGAGAGATCCGTCCCTGAGTCCATGCAGCTGCACCCTTACTCCTTCCGAGCAGCAAACCTGATAGGTCAGCCTCTGCAGTTGATAGCCTCTCGCTCTGTACAGGTCTGGTGATGCTTAGCGAAGTCGGCCTTGAGGGCTAACTCCGGTTAGCCAAGTTAGCACGCCGCTAACTAGGATACTCCAAGGCAACAG
>VVHJ01030080.1:0-12974 GCA_015107715.1 Tylochromis polylepis
ACACATATGAAATTAATATAGAATAATCATAACCTTTAAATCAAACATATTTACTATAAAATTAATAATTAAATTAAACACAGAATCATGACAGTTCAAACTTTCAAATTCCCACACCAGCTATCTTGGTTAGCAAGGGGCATCTTTTGCAGAAATGTGACCACTAACTATGCAATGTTAACATGATTGTCACACATCTAATATGGCAAATATTAGATGTGTGACAATCAAGGTGACAGTGTACAATCAGGTGAATTAGTACCCAGTCACACAGGCCTCCCACAGGGCAGTTGCAGGAAAAGTGATTTCTAAATCATTTATGAACCATGCCAAAAGACTGGTCAGTGACCCTCTGGTAATCACCTGTCGCTAGGGAAAAACATATATTCCTCAGATGTTTGGCAAATGTTTCTTGGAAATTGCTTGTTGTTCCCAATCAGCTGGTGAAAAAGTTCCTTGTGATCATGTTTGTCACAGTTGTTGCTACAGTTGTTGTTTGAATGGAAGTGATGGACTTCTCTACACTGTACAAATACTCCCCAAGCTGTACTGAAACTGTTAAATATGCAACACAAACTCGGAATGGAGAAGGTTCACCTTTGCTGGCTGTAGCACTGATGTACAGCAATAGTTTGCGTCGTACATTGTCATGTTGAATTGCTGCTTGGCTGCTAGTTACCAAGTATTCGCAGACATGCATGTAAAACTACAGGTAGCTGTGACAATTCACTAGCAACCAAAGCAAGCAATAGAAGGTTTTTGGTGAAGCACATCTTTGCAACCAATTTCACCTAGTGAGAGTCAGCAAGCTCCAGGAACCTCTTGACTTGTTGGCTCAGGAGTACACATTTTTCCCTAGCAACCAGAGGTTGTATTAAGATCAATATGGCTGACAAGGCTAAATTTGGCAAGGAAAAATTGGCTCAAAATGTACAATAACCAAACAAAACAGGACAACTGACTACTTACCATGTTTTTGATTGGCCTAACACTGAACAAGATAAAACAGCTTACATCTTTCACTGAAATTATACCACCATAATGCACACCTTGAAGCGCTAATGAAGTTTACCCTGTTAAGTTAGATTTAGCTAGCAAATTTACCTCCCCCACATGTGTTACTGTTAGCTATGTATACTAAAACAATTTTTTGCACTGGGCTGCAAACATAGTGATATCTGCTCATCATTACAGAACAGACAACAAAGCAGATTTGTACATTTTCAGGTGAACTTCACATGCTGACATGTTAATGCTGTTGTCCCTGTATTAGCATGTCATTTAGCATGTCAATCAGTCACTTCCACTAATAAAACTCATAGATGCATTTAAAGTGTCAGATTTAGCAGTTTTACAATATAATTTAAAATTTGGGTTTTGCTATTCGGTTTTAAGTTTTGTTCAACATGCTAATGCAAGAATGTTAAACATTAGCAGTGTAACATGCTAGCATGCTAACACAAGTTGCCCAAAATAAGGTAGTCTTAGCAAGTTTAATTATACCTAAAACCATTTATTTTTTAAAATATCAAAACCATGTAAAGTTATATGTCATTTTAAATAAATCTGTACTTATCCAGTATAGTTTTATAGTTCTTTTTAACTTTAAGTGACAGGTAGGACCTGATTCCAGGAACCACCCCTATTAGGCGGGGTTGGGTCTTCCCTTAAGTACAGGTGCAAGTCTCTTGTGTGTGAATCTGGAGCTGTGTGAATGCCTGGCATACGCTGTGCCATTTGGCATTCTTTACTCTTTTATGACAGTCTGATGTGGGTCCCATAGCCCTCCCCTGGAGCGGAAGAAAAACATTGGTTCTGTTCCTGTGAAGAGATGTGTGGGGGATTCTACCATCACTTGCCGATATTTATTAGGGTGTGTTACCCAACCTGGAGACAGATTGCCGGGCTGCTGCTTTGCCAGAGTGGATCCCAGGCTGCTGTGCCGAGGTCCCTGTCTGCTGGCGGCTGTTTTCTTTATTTTGTTTTGATGTGGTTAACGTCGCCAGCGGAGAGCTGACGATTATGGTGACGGCTGTGGCTGTCGGTGCCATTGTTTTTGTTGATTGATTCTTTATTATGTTCATTGTTTCGGCTGGTACCTATGCGTGTATTTGAGTGTATGGCAGATGGTTTACCCTTTTTCTTGTATTGTTGTAGACTGTGAAGGCGCTGCATGGAACTGATTTTTTTTCCCTTGCTGCTTTCGCATACACATCGGCAGGTAGGCATGGGGGTGGGATCAAAGATTTTCTTCCCTTTTTTATATATTGTGTTGTAAGTGTGGATTGCTGTCCTCTTTATGTGTGACCAAGAGTGTTTAACCTTTTGCAGGTTCCCCACAGCGCTTATCCTGTCTTTTATTGGTAGATGCATGGTTTTATGGGTATAGAGGTAATTAATAAAGTGGAGGTTTTTCCTCAGTACGCTTAGGTACTGCTGTTGCATGTCTAGATTTTATTGTGTATAAATATTAAAACCTGGTAGACTGACTGTACATCTATGGCTTGGCTTTTTTGGAAATAAGTACCTCTTAAGGGTCACATTTAGTATCTTTTTTTTATACCTGCTATATTACTAAAGTAAATGTGTTTTATTATATATTTTATGTATTAGTGTAAATAATTACAAGTAAAGTTTATTTGTTATTTTAAAGATGTTGAAATAAAGCCATCAGATTTTTAAAATTCTATGTTACATTCTCTTTGTTCATATTTTAAAAGTATGAAAAAAATAATAAAATAATAATAAAAATAATAAGATCCTCTGACTGGAGATTGTGTACAAAGTTAATTATGCAGAATATTTATATAATATAACATGAAATTAATGTCCTTTTTAAAGTACCAGCATTCTCTCTTGTGTAAGAACTTCCACTGTCACATTGAGTTATATACTGCATTTTCAGAAAGGCACTCCAACATAAATTCCCTCCAGAAAAATGGTTTCCTTTCTTTTCTATTTACCCTCAAAGTGACACTGAGTCAAAAATAAGCATTATCCTGTCACATCTGCAGCACACTGTTCCACTGATCGAAATGCTGTTAGCAAGAGTGGCTATAAAATTCAGTGCATAAAAATCAAACACTTGCACAATATTGCATAATAAGACACCATGTAAGATTGCAATCCCCTATGTCTACTGAGATAACTCTGTTGTGCACTGAAACGAAGAAATGTCGCAGAATTTAAGCCAGATGTGGGCTGTTAATCAGAAGTGTGGTTTCCATCAGTGGCTGTTGATGGAACGTGGCAGAGCTTATGTTAAGTCTTCTCATTTTTGGGTGGGTTTCTAGCTTTATGGCAGTCAGGATCGGATCAGGCACTGAGGCAAACACTCATATGATACAGTAAACTAAAAACCATGTCTCATTGAGGTTTTTGATGCAGCCCTGTATAATTCTTTGTGATCAATTTCACCTCGCAACATCAAGCTTTCAAGATTATCCATCTACCCATCCATCCATCCATCCATCAATCTTCTTTCCTTTATCCAATTCAGTCAAATCTAAAAGAACTTTGGTGAGATAAATGCAGCGGAGAGAAAATATATCTCAGAAATGTTGTGCACTCGAAGTATAGAGTGGCATTAAAACTACCCCAAGCTTGCACCTTGAGTAAAGTAAACAATATCACCTGGATTGCATTTCAGCTGTTCTTGTGATTTTCTTCACCTCCTGCGGGCCTGCAGAGTCTGAAGATGAGCTGGTCTTTCAAAGCCAGCTGCATAATTATCCTCATGTATTCCTGAAAACATGGCCGTCCCAACCATTTGTGACTCATCAGCATTGTATTCAAGCTGTACGAGACGTGTAAATAGGATCTCTGTGAGCGAATTAATCAGCAGTTGTCTCAGCCTGTTTCAGCCTGGGTTATGCAATCAAATATAATAGCTGCACACATTTTCCTGAATTCATTTTCAGCACATTCAGGTAGAGGAGTGCAGCAAATTAGACCCTGTGGTCAGAAAGTGTTTTCACTTATTAGAATCATAACTGTGTTGTAAATGGCAGGAATGATCAAAAAGCTGTTAAACATATTTAAATGTTAAATAAGGGCATATTAAGATGTTAAAACACAGGGTCTATTTTAAAGCAGTAACTCAAACATTTAATGGTCACAAATTCAAAATGAACTCCCAAGGTTTGGGCGAAAGAAAGAAATAATTTAAAAAATTAATTAAAAGGAAAAAAAAGACAAGAGCAAGAGTTTAAAATGTACAGACTGTTCACCTCAACATGACTTGTTACTGCAGAGCTTTTATACTGATAAAAACCAATACATTTACCTAATTTTGGTTAATGTAAATATGGTATATATCAGCTTTATCACCAAAATAAATTACTGAAGTTAAAGATGTCCTCGTGTAAATTGGGAATTATTTGGTGCTGTCTATACATATATAAAAATTTCCCCGCTCGCCCCCCTGTGGGCGGTTTGTCCTTCAAGCTTGGGTCCTCTACCAGAGGCCTGGGAGCTTGAGGGTTCTGCGCAGTATCTTAGCTGTTCCTAGGACTGCGCTCTTCTGGACAGAGATCTCCGATGTTGTTCCTGGGATCTGCTGGAGCCACTTGCCTAGTTTGGGAGTCACCGCACCTAGTGCTCTGATTACCACTGGGACCACTGTTACCTTCACCCTCCACATTTTCTCGAGCTCCTCTCTGAGCCCTTGGTACTTCTCAAGCTTCTTGTGTTCCTTCTTCCTGATGTTGCTGTCATTGCTATGTCAGTCACTACGGCTGTCTTCTTCTGCTTGTCCACCACCACTATATCCGGTTGGTTAGCCATCACCATTTTGTCCGTCTGTATCTGGAAGTCCCACAGGATCTTGATGTTTCTGTATATTATGCCGGCAACTTGGTTATGGCGTTCCATGTATGCCCTGCCTGCCTGCATCTTGCACCCTGCTGTTATGTGTTGGATTGTCTCAGGGGCATCTTTACACAGCCTGCACCTGCGGTCTTGCCTGGTGTGGTAGACCCCAGCCTCTATAGATCTTGTGCTCAGAGCTTGTTCTTGTGCTGCCATGATTAGTGCCTCTGTGTCCAGCTTTGTCTAGCCACTGGTAGGACTTCTGGATGTCAGCCACATCCTCTATCTGCCGGTGGTACATACCGTGCAGGGGCTTGTCCTTCCATGATGGTTCCTCGTCTTCCTCCTCTTTTCTGCTGCCTGAGGTATTCACTGAGCACGTGGTCGGTTGGAGCCATCTTCCAACTTCCATATATATATATGACTTAAAGTTAAAGAGTTCAAAGCGTGTCATCAACATGTTGATCCCAGGTTCCTCCATTCTTCCTTGGGGAAGATGGTGAACCCCAAATTGCACCTGATACATGCATTATGATGTTAGTGTTGTACGTGGTACAACCCCGATTCCGACAAAGTTGGGAGACTGCGAAAAATGTAAATTTAAAAACATTGGAATGACTTGCAGATCTCATAAACCCATATTTTTTTTTATTTGCAATAGAACACAGAAAACACAGCAGAGATAATGCACCATTTTAAGAAAAATATTAGTTCAATTTGAATTTGATGGCGGCAATGCGTCTCAGAAACGTTTTGCCAGGGCCAGCAGTTTCTCCCTGGGCTTGTTTACCACTGTGAAGCATCCCACCTTCTTTTAGCTACAGTCTGTAAATACCTGGGAACTGAGGAGACAAGCTGCTGGATTTTTGGGAGGGGAATGTTGTCCCATTCCTGTCTGATAGTGATAATATTGTAGCATTGTCTTGGATGAGAGCATGTGTTGTTCTAAAACCTTTCAGCATTCATGGTGCAAGCTTCCAATTCCACACCAGAGATGCAGGCTTTTGAACTGAAAGCTGATAACAAGCCAGATGGTCCCTCTCCTCTGCAGTCCAAAAGAATTTTGAACCGTCTGACCACAGAAAGGTTTTCCTCTTTGCTTCAGTCCTTTTCAAAACTACCTTGGTTTTTTTTCCATGATAGAGCTTTAACCTGTATTTATGGACGGCATAGTGAGCTGTGTTCACAGGCAATGATTTCTGAAGCGTTCCTGAGCGCATGCAGTGATTTCCATGGCAAAATCATGCCTGTATATAAAATGGCACTGTATCTACTCTGGTCAAAAACATCCACGCTTCGTACTGATGGCCACAGTTCCATTTATATTTCTCTCACAATCCAGGGGCGCCTACAAAAATTTATTCATATGGGTGGCCACTTAAAATATTGGGGTTGCGCACCAAAAACAGAATTTCCAGTTTTATTATGCTGTTAGCAAATACAGGTTACTTGAAAAATATGGCAAAAAAGAGAGAGAGAAACCAATTATATGCCTAGTTAATTTCCTGCTATTAAAGTTGATGTCACTGAAAATAGGCACATATGAAAACCAAATAAGATTTTGAAATCCATAGTAATCTGTTTTAAGCAGGAATCGATAACGAGTCAGTGTTTCAACTCATTGTAGGATGTCTTCCTCTCTCTTGTACTCACGTTCATTAAAATTGTTACTAACATTTTAAACATAAGAAATGTTTAAACTGACAAAATGACAACACCGGGGGGGGGGGCCCACTGGGGAGGGCAGCAAGTTTTGGGGGGTGGCCAGTGGGCCCCCTAGCCCCCTCTTGGTGGCGCCCCTGTCACAGTCATGGAAACAAACGAAATCATTTCAGCAGTACATATGACATCCATCTCAGACACTTATTTCTTTTAACAAGGTGCACAAGTGCTTAACAAAGTTAACCAGCATAATTTCACCGTGTACACCTTGTAAAACCAGCAGTAGAAAAGTTGACGAGTTTAAAAAGCCCGCCGTGTTGTCGTTCTCTCTTGTCTCTCCAACTCACCACTTCCTGTTCTTCTGACTCACGGAGGAGGTGACTACTCAGCAACGATTTTAATAGAAACATTTTAAGTAAATTTATCAGTAGACTTGTAAATTACCTTGTAGTGTTTCACTATAAGTGTACACATAAAATAAATAAAAGGAAAACAGACAGAAATCAATATGCGATCTCACGTGCTGACTTCTGGTGTTGTCATTTTGTCCGTTTAAACATTTGTTGTGTTTTCTATGTTATATTGTGAATAAAATAGGCTTTTATTTTGGTAAAATCATTGTATTCTGTTTTTATTTATATCTATTTACATTTTTATTTATATTTCACATGGCATTCTGACTTTTTCAGAATTGGGTTTGTAGTAAGAGAGGGCTTAAAGGTACAAAGCATAGTGTTACAGGCCTGTAACACTATGCCAGTGCACAATCAGCCACCCTGCAGTATATAAGCTGGTGAAGAGCTGCTCTGTCAGGGAGTGGGACAGCTTTGAATGGTTTGCCTGAGAATGAGATGAGATGAGATGAGTCTTTAAGCAACCAGTGAGTAGCAAGTGTCTGCTGGCAGCAGATGTGTTGGTTAAACATCTCCTTTACTTTTCAGGATATTTTAGCTTGTGGTCCTTTTGTTTGGCTGAAATAGCACTGTAGCAGTGTCTGTGAGTGCAGTCCTTCTTAATAAAATATAATTTTCTCACAATTCACTCTGTTTGGCTTTTTTCTTTTCCTGGTTAGACTGTTGTTAATCCCCTCATCTCCTAGCCTTTATTCGGGCACTTAACAGACAGTACGGAAGTGTGCGCATATTGGTGAATGTGGCTTCTAATATGCAGTGCTTTGAGTAGAAAAATGCTATATATAAGTACAACTCCATTTTTAGGATGCATTGCAGAGAATTACATGTGGTATGGACGTCTGGATTTGCAGTGGTTCCCAGTCACGGGACCAGTTTTGATATTGCCCAGCTTGTCCTTGGTGTAAAGCTGCGATTGTAAATGTTGTCACAGGCAAGATTTCACATTTACCCAGCACACTCGATGTGAAACATGGAAATCTTTAGCCGTTGATAACTTTACACTTTGCTGCTGAGAGGTAGATGAGAAAAATCAACACTGCCCTCATGTCTGTCTTTTAACAGCACGTTAGCTTAGCTTAGCAAGAAGACAGAGACTGACGTAATTGGAGATGCCGCTAACTTGTTTTATTAGAAAAAACAGACACACAAAAACAGAACAAATACTCATTGGAATAGTTTGTAAGTGCCAGCAAGAAGGTTTCGTAAAGTTTGAATAGAAGTAGACCCTTTTTTTTTCTCCCCATTTACAATTTATATCTTGTGCTAATTATTCACAGCTTCTTGCTAATTTCAAGAGCGATAGCAAAGCGGTGTCAGTCTTATCTAAGTATTCGAGAAACTGAATGAGTGCATTTGAATGTCGGACTCTTCTTGCTACACACCAACATGACTTGAACTGCGAAACAGTGCGTGTTTCCTTCACAAGGATTTCCAGATCGTGAAATCTGCCAATCCAGCCAAAAAAGAAAATGTTGCTTCGTTAACGTCTGTCTCAGCTCTCCAACACCAGAGAGTCAACGGCAACAGTGACAAGTTACTGTGTACTTCTCAGTCATTTTTTCTCACTTAGTGGACATTAAAATTGTAACTGACAGCTCAAGTTCCATTCATGCTACACGCACACATATACGTTAAACGACTTACAGTACATGTTTCCTGCAATCCACTCTTATATGAGTCACTCAAAGTGGCAAATTAATCCAACTGTAAAGTTAATTTAAACTGATTTCACCTCATCATTCTGCAGCTGAGAGGTGCTGACATCTATTAACCACACTAGCACTGAAGCTAATCTACTCCCGAGTTATGTTTATTAGTGTGCACTCATATAGAGGTCCAGACTCCTCAGACGCACGGTTCCTTCTTTCAGATCTGCTGACAGTCATTTTTCAGATGCACATACACATACACGTAGCCTACATACACACAGCATATGGTTTTCCAGTGAACTGCATAAGTTGTGGCTTTTCCTAATGAGGAGCAGAAGCCAGCCGACAACTAACAGGTTTGTTTGAACAGCCCTAATGACCTGTTTGTTCTTGGCCACAGTGCAGGGGCTCACACATACTTATAAGAGACACTGGGTATAATATCCTGTAAATGAATGTTTGTTTTTTTAAAAACCTGTCTGTGAAAGTGGCCAGAGACACGTTGCTCACTCGTTGGCAGCTTCTGAGCAGAGTAACTGTTGATGGATATGCGGATAACAAGTAGACTAACTGACAGATGGATTGGCTGATTGTTAAAATTAAGTTGATGAGCACATGTTCCCCCCCCCCCCTCTCATTCTTTCTTATTACAGTAAATGACCTTTTTGTTTGGAACTGCAATTTGCACAGGCTCACAGAGAAGAGGGATTAACGTTTATCCCGTGTATTGCTTTTCCGCAAACAAAACCGGGGATTTCACACTGCCAAAGCAATCGGATCAAAAAGAATTTAAATGAACTGTCTGGGTATTGATAGCGAGTCAGAGATCAATTGACTGGGAAGTGATCCTTTATGAGATGCACAATGTTTGAGCTGAGCCAGATGGCTGCAGGCAGAGGCAGTGTTAGTGATGAGGGCGAGCTGCTTTCAGGTGGCCCTCAGGCTGGTGGTACATTCCAAACTAAATCAAATTTGGCATGCTGACATTCCAGGAAGAAACTGCTGCCTCTGGATTAGGTAAGTGTATTCAGGGCAAAGCTTGGCTGTCAACCTTTCTAAGACTACACTTTACCTAACAGACGGTCTAAATATGTTACCTGCTGACATTGGGGACTCTGGGGATAGTGGGGACGGCAGTTCTACCGCCTGCCTAAATTCAAACTGGATGAGTTTTCCACTGAAACCTCTAGCATTTGTACACAGGCTGAATTTGACAGCAGCTTGACAGCCAACATGCCTCATTATGTTCAGAGTATATGCTGGCCTGGGACACTTACAGAGGAGTATTTCTTTTCAGTGCATGTCAGACTGATTGGACTCAGCCCAGTGTATTTCCAGGATCCTAGAATTCAAAGTGACATAACTCAAAGCTGACCACCATCTTGACTGTTTTTTCTATTCCTTTTACAGAGTCTCCTGCATGTCCATGATGCCGTAGCTCAGAGAGACTTTGAGCCTGTTCTGCCACCCATACCCGATGACGCACTGGAGGACGAGGAGGATTCGGTCAAAATTGTCAGTTTGGTCAAAACCAAAGAGCCTCTGGTCAGTACAGCCTGTTCAAAGGTCAGGTTTTAAAAAAGAAAACGACAGAGAGCGAGAGAGACACGCGGCACAGCAGTTATGTGAATCTTCATTTAACTCTTAGCAGTGAAACAAATAAGCACACTTGATGCAACCAGTGACAGAGGCCAGAGGCCGGTTAGAAAAACGTCATCACGAGAAAATGAATTCCTTCTGTCTGTGCTGCATGCCAGCTTGTCTCTAATACGGCCTGCCTGGTCTCAGACCTCACACAAAACGCGGAGAAATGCAAAGATTTAGGTCAAAACTACCATGTAACGAGGCAACTGTGCCTAAAAATGCGCAATTTGTCCAGCCACATTAACTGACGCACACGGGCAATCCAGCGCAATGAGCACATCTAACAGGCTGACGTTCTCTCTAGGGACTGAATTCATGCTGTGTTGTTGAACAGCGTGACTGCTAAAGCCGTGTATGCCAAGGTGTAGCGGGAAGAAAGCCTTTGACAGGAAACACGACAGGAAACCTTAGCGAATGCTGCCGCAGCAGCCTGGATCACATTTGCCTCCAGGCTGAAACACACGGCAGCTTTCCTCAACTCGAGATTTACAGAGTCAATTCTTCCACATCTCTTTTGCCATATATCTGCGGAGACGAGCGGCACAGTTCCAGCATTGTTGTGCAGGTGTGCGGGGTGTGCAAAACTTGTGTATCTACGGTGTATAAACAGCAAAAAAATAAAAAGAAGAAGAAAAGAACTCTTAATGGCGTTTTAAAGCTGTTCTGCTCGTTTAGAATGATTGTTACTGATGAAGATCAACTAGTTTCGAGGTCTTTAATCAAAGCTTATTTTCTTGATGGTATCGGAATGATTCCCTGCGTTCAACATTCAGCCATTGTCAGTTTTTTTTTCTTTTTTTTAGATATTTCCTGGATCAAGTGAAACGGGACAGGAAACCAGTAAAACTACAAAGAGTGCATACCTCTGCCAATGCCACAAATCCTCTAAATTTGTTATTATAATCATAAAAAGAAAACCTTTTTTTTTTTTTTTCAGTTGCTTCTGGAGCAAAATCTCCATAAAGTAAGTGATTGATAGCAGTGGGGTTCATATGGCAGGTTTTTCCCCGTTCAAGTATGCCCAGTAGTTTATTAGAAAATAGAAGAAATGTCCTCAAATGCAAAGTGAAAATTTCTTTTGAAAAATCCTGGATCTACATCACAAAACCAGGATTTTGTATTATTTTGTATCGTTGCTTTACTTTCCAACAGATGTCAGTGAATTCTAATGGCAGCTTTCTGAGATATCTTACTAACCAAGACGAACAAACAGCGCAGAAATCCCAGCGATGGGTTTAATTTAAATATGTTTTCAGGATAAATATGAACCTAATTTACTTAATGACGGACATTTTTGCCTTTTCTGTGTGTGTGTGTGTGTGTGTGTGTGTGTGTGTGCGCGCTCCCGTGTTAGTGATTGAGCTTCCAAAAGGCACTTCGGACCAATAATGGAGAACATACTTTTGTATTGATCCCAAAACTAGATTGGAAGGGGACTGACCTTTTTCTGACATATTCTCTTTGATCAATCCAACATGTTCCCGTTTTCCAGACAACAGGGTTACACCCGAGCATGAGCTGATTGTAGTCAGCTACATAAGATGCTCTTTCCATTGCGATTTGCTCCACATCAATAACATCTGTTGAAAATAATGCTGATTTGAATAACCTTTTCCAGTGCTTTGTGTGTTACATGAAGGCAGCCGCCTAAATGGGCCCGTCTTGATACAAATAACCTTCCCTGGAATGAGGGGACTTTAAATAAGAAGCTTGTCTAGGCTCTAATAAATTCAACATGTTACTTTCACTCGCCATTGTTTGACCTCTTTGCCTCTCTGCATCTGCTTGTGTGCTTGTCCATTCATTCACTAATCACCATCCTTAAGGGAGCAACAATTAAGAGGGATACATCCACTGGGGCTATCGTTGTGGCGAGGATCATGAGAGGAGGCGCAGCTGACAAAAGCGGTAAGCTGATAGACTCTTGATTGCAAATGTGCTTCCTTTCATCCCCACTTACATTAGGTTGCAGAAATGCTGTGATTGTACATTTCCATGTTTTAAAGAAAAGCATGAGGTACAGGTTTCCATATTAATCTCCAATGTTTTGAAGGCCTAATCCATGAAGGCGATGAGCTGAAAGAGGTGAATGGAGTTTCACTAGAGCACAGGAAGCCAAAGGAAATCCTTCCTCTGCTGGTTAGTCTCACATGTTTTTTTTCTGTTCGGTTGTATACAGTTTGGTTTAATGTATGATGACAGCATCATCTTTTTTTTTCACCTTGTCAACAAATGTCATTATGCCACCAAAACCAATAAACTTTTCCACTTCACTTCAGCTTTCACTTCAGTTAAAAAAATTAAAAAAATAAATTCTTGTTCACCTAATTACAACATTTCTGTAAGGTTGACAGCATTTTTTGGTTTTGAACCGATTACAGTAGCATGTGAGTCACCTAACACGAGGCTGGAACTCTTCGCTGCGTTAGCCAAATGTGGTAACACCTGCACTACCAAATGAAGAGGACATGGCTGAGAGTCAGCTAAAGCATCATGTGTCCGTAGTCTAACACGGCCATTCCGGCCAGTGCTGCAGCCCACTAAAAAAAAACAGATAATCTTATGGGGTCCACCCAATCTCAAATGTTCAATCTAATGAAAATACAAGCGATGGTGATGTATTTCCTTGAAAATTTTATTCAAAAAACATTTTTTAAAAAACCCATAAACAACACAGGCTATCTGCTATAAATTGCTACCCAGTCATATGCAAAGTGTTAAGGCCAACGTGTGACACAAACTTCAATACAATTCAATTCAATTCAATTCAATTTTATTTATATAGCGCCAAATCACA
>VVHJ01030081.1:10141-23352 GCA_015107715.1 Tylochromis polylepis
TGTATGTATATATATATGTATATGTATGTATGTATATATATATGTATATGTATGTATGTATATATATATGTATATGTATGTATGTATATATATATGTATATGTATGTGTGTATATATATATATATATGTATGTGTGTGCGCGTGTGTGTGTGTGTGTGTATATATATATATATGTGTGTGTGTGTGTGTGTGTATGTATATATATATATATGTGTGTGTGTGTGTGTGTGTGTGTATATATATATATATGTGTGTGTGTGTGTGTGTGTGTATATATATATACATATGTGTGTGTGTGTGTGTGTGTGTGTATATATATACATATGTGTGTGTGTGTGTGTGTGTGTGCGTGCGTGTGTGTGTGTGTGTGTTAGAGCAGGACATGCCATGGACCGATTAATGAGCTCACGCTGTCATACACACATTCTGCGCAGGGGGCTCAAGTATTCCCAGTGTCTGGCATGACTGCACTCATTTGTTATTACAGAGTGCTTCTGTGGAAATTATCTATCTTTTGCAGTCTAAAATGACAGTTACATTTTTACTGGAAGGCACAGTAATGCTGGAATTATCCCATCCAGTTATTATCAACCCAAGCAGAGGAACAGTACTGAAATGGCAAATTAGCCTCTGCTTCATTTATCCTGCAGTGAGCACTCCACTCCATGGTGAATGTGTTTCCATAGGAACATGGTGTTACTTTGAGCTTCATGAGCTGTGCGACGCTCTTGACGTTCCTGCCTGTTTTTTGCTTATCTTTTCTGTTCAGCTTCCTCTCCTCTCCTCAGTCATTCTGTACAGATCAAGGAAGAGCGAAAGGGAGAGAAAGAGTTTGGAAATGAAATCAATAGGGCCATTTAACCACCGCTTGCGTTTTCAAAATTTCGTTTGGCATATCTCAGAGCCTGCTCTGGCCTTATCAGCCTGACATCGCTGTTCTTCAGGATGCCTTTTTATTACAGTCTGCAAGCGTTTACAGCTCCAATTTCCTACAGCCACTATGCCATTTCTTTCCCATGAGTGTGTTCACTGTATCTGCATCTTGATCTGTATCGGATGAAATATTGCAGCCGTTACTTCCAGTGAGAATGTGAATGTATGCTGAGAGACAGAGAGTCAGTGTGTGTCAAAAAGACTGCAGAGTCACTGAAAATCTGTGTAAGAGTCAGCAGCAACAGTTCTCTACTTTCACAACAGGGGTTTAAGGCAATATTTCACTTTGGTTGCATATTTCCATGTCTTAAGAACAAGCTGTCTTTTCATGTAGTAAGTGGAAATGCTACTCAAAGAGACAAGTTTTAAGTTTTGTACAGTGGCTTTGCCAAAAGTATTGGCTGGATTATAAAAAAGGAACAGAGTCAGATCAAAGAAAAGGAAGAGGGATATGGAGGGAGCTGAGTAGATGTGTGCTTGTATATGTGTATGACAAAACACCAGACTAAAAGGACAGAGATAGGGAGAGAGAGAAGAGGATCTCTTGTAAAAGTGTCGCTGGTGATTTACAGCAGCGTCCTTGCAACCTTCCTTCTACCTGACTGGATGTTTTATGAGCGTTGCAGAATCAGAAAAGGAGGCAGGCTTATAATACAGCTGACAGAAGTCTTTTTATGGTGGATGGGCAGAGGTGGAGGAGGGAGGGAGAGGGTGTAATAAAGCTGAGTGCATCTCTCCTGGAATGAAGCTGCAGCAATTGGGAGGGGGCAGAAGGGAGAGGGGAGGCTGGTGAAGTGCTACAAATATTAGTGTTACATGAGCATGTGTGCAAAATGCACCATATGTCCAGATGTGTGCGTATGTGTTAGGAGAGGAAGGCAGTTTGCACAGAGGTTTTGCTGACGTCACTCTGTTGAACAATCACTCAGCCTCCATAAGGCAAGCAGAAAATGGAGCCCTCAGCATACGCCAGCCCAAAGACACCCAATTAATCCTTTTTTTTTTTTTTTTCCTGTGTGGTGCGGTGAAGCGTGCAGTGAGTCACAGAACTGATCTCGAGCCTATGAAGTACTATACCATGCAGAATGAATACTTACTGTTGAGATATTATGTTGTTTGTTGAAATGACACTTTATTATTCTGCCGGGAATGAAAAGACTCTTAACACACAATACAAAAACTGTTTTTTTTTTCATCGCTTCCTGCTTGTCACCTGACAGTAGCAATTCTTGACCATTCAATTACGATTGATTAATTTTAGATATTCTTTCTTTGGAAAATGTAAAGTCAGTTTTACATGAGCTTAATTTCTTCATTTCAGACAACTAACTAATGTCTGTGTAGGATATACAGTTTACATGTTACATATTAATTGATGATGATGTAGGGATATCAGCTCATGCATTGCAGTCCATTGTATAAAGATCTCCAATGTCGCTGAATCACTTCTCTTTCATCCAGTCTCTCTCGGAAAAAAATAAGCTTACCTTCAGCCAAGGAATGTGACAGCTCTGAGCTCATCATTTCCCACAAAATATAGTCACCTTAACTTAAAATATATGTTATTATATGTTATTTACATGTGATTAACTGCTTGCTAATGCAAATATATAATCAGCCAGTCACATGGAAGCAGCTCAGTGCATTTAGGCATGTAATCATTGTCAAGAGTTCAAGTGTTATTGCCAAAGTTCAAACTGAGAATCAGAATAAGTGACATGAATGTGGCATGGTTGCTGGTGTCAGACGGCTGGTCTGACTGTTTCAGAAACAGCTAATCTTCTGCTAATTTTCCCATACAACTTTCTCTGTTTACAGATAATGGTCCCCCCCCCCCAAAAAAAAAGAAAAGAAAAGAAAAGAAAAGAAAATGCCCAGTGAGCAGCAGTTCTCTGGGTGACAATACCTTGTTTATGCCAGGGGTCAGAGGAGAATGGCCAGATGGCTTCAAGCTGGTGGTGATGGTGTAATGGCGTGGGGGATATTTTCTTTGCCCATTTTGGACCCATAGTACCAACTGAGCATTGTTTGAATGGCACAACCTACCTGAGTTGTTGCTGACCATGTCCATCCCTTTGTGCCTACAATGTACCCATCTTCTGCTGGCTGCTTCCAATAGGTTAAAGTGCCATAGCACAAAATATCATCTCAAACCAACTCACTGGTTTCTTGAACATGACAGTGACTT
Organism: Tylochromis polylepis; assembly: GCA_015107715.1. Lineage (NCBI taxonomy): Eukaryota > Metazoa > Chordata > Actinopteri > Cichliformes > Cichlidae > Tylochromis > Tylochromis polylepis. The sequence continues at coordinate 13,263 of VVHJ01030081.1, forward strand.
TACTGAACTCAAATGGCGTCTTCCCTGGGGCCTCCAGTCATCAGATCTCATTCCAATAGAGCACGTTTGGCATGTGGTGAAAAGGGAGATTCCCTTAAGCTTACAGATCTGCATCAACAACTCTTTGATGTTATCATGTCAAAACTGACCAAAATCTCTGAGGAAGCTTTCCAGCACCTTGTGACTTTATGCCATTAAGATTTAAGACAGTTCTGAAGGCAAAGGGGGTTCCGACCCAGTACTAGCAAGCTGTACCAGTACTAGCAGCTGAATGTATGACACAGATAGAAAATGGGGAGCGATAAGCAATCATTTCCCTGGAAATAGATGTTGAAATAATGGCGATTTCAATAGCATGCAATGACATGTTAAAGAGGAAGACTGGAAAGTTTGCATTTTAAATAGACCAACATATTGGGACATGTTGTGTGTGAATGATGCAACACAGCTTGAGTCGTCTACCTGAACAAGCTCATAGGCTTTGTTACATCATTATCCACACTGCTACACGTTGATGAATTCACTATTTTTATATTGTGTAGCTGTATCAAAATACATAAATACAGTGACAGCAGCTGTGCTCCCTCCATCAACAGCCGTTGAAAGTGTCTAGCTGATGTTTACATATTTATAATATTGACTAAATCTTTGGAAAAATACAACAAAGTTACTAGCTCAGGCTCCACAATGGGCCAGAATGGAGCACAAAATAAGTACTTTCACTCCTCACTACTTCACTCACATTTTAAACATAAGGAATATTTAGCTTTTTGGACTGAGATTTTGTATATGGCTAAAACTGGTATAAAACTCTGGTTCATGTTAGAGTAAAAATCCTATAAGAAAGACAACATTTCCTCAGCCATACCTGCTACAGTTCATAAAAATACAGCTATGTACACAATGTAAAAAATCCCTATGTAACCACCAGAAAGACTACTCTTTTTTTTTTTTTTTTTACTAAGTGCATAACAGAAAGGTTCATTTTCACAGGCAACCTTTCAAATCATGCTAATCCTCTACTCCACTGGGAGCTTATGAAGTAAATCGATCAAGACGCACAGTCTTACAGTAAGATTCTTTACTGGAGTGAAAAAAAGAGTCAATATATAATAAGAGTGCAGCTTTTTTTTTTCTGTATGAAGTTAATGTGTATGCATGTGAGTCTGGAGTTTGAGTAGCTTGAGCTCACAACCCTCGCAAACTAAATATGAGTAAAAGTGGCGAGTATAAATATTTTGTGTGACCTTGTTCTTCTCTTAACAGACATCAGCGTCCTCACTGGCGATCTGGATAGAGCGATTCCTCACTCCTCATCTATCCTGAATGAAACCCTCTTAAGGTGGATGCTAAGCATTAAAATTGCATGTCCCAGTGGAGAGCTGCCATACCAAGTAGCCAACCCGCAGCAATAAATCAACACTAGAGGACTTTTATTTCTTCATTATCGCTTCCTGCAGCAACAACAAAGGAACAGGCATGTTCACAGGCCTGTTGACCTGCGGATGTGCGCCATAGGATTCTATTTTTGGAGCCTCATTGCTTTTACAGATTAACTGCCCTCAAATATGGCCCCAATCCGTTTGTTGCTCCACTAGTTTGACTGCTGCCGGAGGTTGTGTATATTCATGCTTCAGAACGCCCCACTGTATGACAGTTTAGTCATCTGAAGGGGCACTGCCATTTACTTCTTTTTGAAAGCAGTTTCACTCCACTTTTTTCACACTCTTGCAGAGGAACAAACACTTTGCTGTATGTAATGACAGCTGGAAAGACTTTTATGTTGTTCTTGTCAACTCCTAACTAATTGCCCTCTTTCATTGTGTAACTGAAGGGAAAGACTGACATCTGAAGCTTTTACACCATTGCCAAGTCACTGTGCGTAGATTAGGGCTTCATATTTTATTGAAAGTGTTTTTTAATCACACTACAATCGCACTGAATTTCCATTGCACATTGTTTTATTAACCTGTCTAGGACTAATCAAGATCTTTCATCGTCAGAGTTGACATTTTCATAGCGTGTGAAAGCAAAAGTAGCTGCCATTAGCAAATACGAGCTGACTCGGTCATGTGAAATGGAAGACACAAGCCAAAGCCTGAACCATCAAGTCCTTAAAAAATTGTTTCTGACATGTGAGGAGAGGAAATTTTTGAATTATCCAACGTCACGCCAGCTGAACATTTCACATGACAAAGCTACCACTGCTTATTTCACTCGGACATAAATCTGGCATGCATTGTTGGCCCCAGGGCCAAGCTCTATAACAAGAGAAAAATTAAAGAATAGGATTAAAGATGGATTATCACTGAAATACTAAAGCCAGCAAAGCAGCTGCCTTTGCATACTGTAAGCCCATTGGACTCTCTTCAGGGAGAAGCTCTGCAGACCGATTTGTAGATTGCATTTGGTTGTTGATGTGGTCACCTATTGGGTGGCTGGTATTAAAAAGGAAAGGATGGAGAATCTAGATGAGCTGGAGCACCCTCTTCTGGGAGAAAGTGCCAATAACAACTGGGGACCGGGGCCAGGGCTGGGACCTGGAACTGGACAGACCCCAGGTGGGCTGTTCAAGGGAATCTTGGTTAAGTGTGAGGAGGACAGGGCCTACCCTCCATTAACATGGAGGAGCTATTGTGGACATCCCCCTGAGCTTCAGCAACAGCAGCTACTGGATCCTTGCTCCTTGCCACGCACACTGGAGTCCTTTTACCCAGCAGCCCCCATCTGGGGCCATACAGATGCCCTGCTCAACAAAGACTACTTGGAGACCACATTTGTGGACATTCGGCCAGGCTCAACACTGGAGAGGAAGCTGCTGGCTGAGACGCAAGACTTCCACAGTGCATCCTACAGCATGGACGATGAGGATGACCTGCTCCCTGATTCTGATGTAAGACACTGCGCAGACGCTATGTTTATAAAAATATTTTCTTTTGTACTGACAACAGAGCGTGTGCAGCAGTGCAAGAAATAGAAACAGGTCAACAAATTTTCCTGTTATTGTTCAAACAGAAGATTCAGGAATATCTCGATAGGTCTGAAATTAAGTATTAGTTTCTCAATTAGTCCTCTGTTTGTCTGTTAAGTGTCAAAAGTAAGAACCCCGAAAGTGTGTATATAGATGTCCCTATTAGTTTTATCAAATCATTCTCGTCCTCACCTCAGCCAGATCCTCTTCATTCCTAAAAAGAGCTACAGAAAAAGCAACGGAGCCTCATACTGTCAGTGCAGGTTCTGGAAACCAAAGAGGAACTTAAAATAGACATGCGAGCAAAGCAGCAATTGAATGCTTACTGTCAAAAAGCCAGATTACATAAAGCTGCTCTCCTGCTGCAGAACAGGTAATGACACCACAGTGCTGATAGAGGATGCCAGTTGTATTTCATAGACCACCGAGCAAAGCCCATTATGAAGTAAAATATAAATTAGCTATGAGATGCCAACAGCAGTCAACAAAATAATACATACTGTAAATGTCACCAATAAATAATGTTAGTGTTTGTGCTGTTTAGTCTCACATCAAGGTCAAGTAAAAGCTTTCTAAATAACTGGAACTAAAAGGCTAAGGGATGTTTAATGATTATTACTTTGATTAAGAACACAAGTAAAAGCACAAATACACAGTAGCACTACACACACCGATAAAATCAACACCAGCCGGCTGCCACAAAGTTTAGGTAAGAGTTTGCTCCCCAAGGACAAAAGGAGAGCTTGTGAAAAATATTTTTTTAAGCTCATTCTGAATGCTGGCAGTAGTGCAGTGATGCAGAGTCCTGGGCCTGTGGGAATAAAACCTTGCAGTGACCTCAAAGAGGCTTCTACTTTGCTTCACTTCAATTTTTTTTTTTTATAAAAGAACTTAAACTGGCACATGAAACTCACTCGTTGCTCCATGATCAACATTATAGATAAATAAGTGTCCCTTCCTGATTGATTTTACATGTGAGCACATCATGTCAATAAAAATGCTTTGAAGCCGGTCCCCAACTATAGAAAGTTTTTGCTTTTTTGACCAATAGAACAGGCAAGGGCAAATAATGTGTAAATAATATAAATAGCCCTGTGACCCAAGCTTTAAATGACTTCTCTTAATTGGTTAAAAAAAAAACCAAAACGCTTTATATGAGTGTTTGCTGCTGGTTTACAGAACAGTTACTAAAATATAGCAAAAGCATTTTTTTGTTTTGGAATTGTACAACTATTTCTTACACAAAGTAAAATAACCAAAGTGGTATGACAGGGTCATTGTGAGAGAGCAAGTCAGACTCAATATGCAGCTGTTTCAAAAAAGATGCGTGAGTCATAAAGTGCCCCGCGGTCAGCAGAGCTAGTGCATATCCAAACTAACCCCATTCAGTCACATTATCTTTCAGACACTAGCAAAGTTTTCCAGTTGCTGTGGAGGACTTTAATATAAAAGAAACAGCATGTTTCACTTAATGTTGGAGTAGATGATCTTTGTATGCTTAAGACAACTAGTTAGCTGTTTAGCTGGACACAAAGGGGTAGATCACAGAAATGACCAAAAAAAAAAGAAAAAAAAAGCAAGATTGGTTTTTACTTATGCACCTGTGTATTGGCACCTTGATGAAATAAACAAAAGCAAGCTGACAGAGCTGCAGCAGTACTGTCCACCTATAGAGCGCAATAGGCTGCAAACTTGGCTCAAGGCATTTAAAATGGCATGAAATGGATCGCCATGTATTCAGAAATATATATTCCTCTCTCGAAACAGAGTCGCAGTTTTTCTGTTAACCCACAATTTCTGTTGAGAGTCATTTTGAAACAAACTTCTGTGAGTCAATAAGTTTTTTTAATCAGTTGTCACACCGTCTTTGCACAGTACCTTACATTTTAAAGGTAATTTTCAGTTGCTGGAAAATGAAATTAATTTAGTACCTACTGCACTGTTGTGAAGGCAGAAATCTCACAGACAAATATCTGAAAATGTGCCCAAACAAAAACAAGAAACAAATCTCCCTAAAAGCATTTCTTTGTAATGTGTGTTATCGCTTTCTATCCTGAACTCGACCTAAACGCACTCTGTTTGAATCCCAGGACTCATCCATCGATGATTTTAGTGATACAGACAGTGAGAACAACTTCCCTCTGATGATCCCTCAGGACTACTTGGGTCTGGCCTTTTTCTCCATGCTCTGCTGCTTCTGGCCCCTGGGCATCGCTGCCTTCTATCTTTCACAGAAGGTATACGAACACACACACACGCGCGCTCAGTCCTGAGCAGACAAGATACAACTTGGCTCTATCGTTCACAGTTGAGGGTGAATTTTTACCCTCTGCAGTATGCGTGGACGATCAGCGAGTCCAGCTCTTTAGTGCTGTACAAGTGAAGGATTTATGGAGGAGAGCTGTGAAAAGGAGATTACACCTGGGTTTGCAGAATCACACTTCTGAAATAGTACAAAGCTGAAAACTTTAGATAAAACACTTAGATCAGATCCGAATCACAGTTCTCTATAATATGGTCCCTGTTGGTATCATAACTCAGATTTCTTTAGATTGATTTCTTGAACATATAAGCTTGAACCTAGCTTGGCTTTGGAGAAAAAAAAACCCCCACTAATCACTGACCTCTGTTCTTATGTATCTCCCTCATTTTGTGTTGCTTAATTTATTGTGACAAGATATATTTACATCCTTCGCATCAAAGCAATACATAGAGCCATGAGAAAACTAAGAAGACAAAATAATAGTATTCCTTTACTGGGGTTTTTGTCTTTAAATCAGTATTTACATAAATATTTAATTGCAGCACATAAAAACTGCTCGCTGGGGCTCACTGGTGTAAACAACATGCTAAGGGGCAGACACTATGTTTTGCCTACAATTACACCAATAATAAAGTCACTCTTTCGACCATATGTATACTATAATATGTATAATGCCTGCCTTTCAATATGCATATATCCAGTCCTTGTGGAAACTGTATAGGGGAGAAATCTAACAGGATACCACATTAAATAATAAATCAACTTAAAGTCAATATAACCACAAATGTGCTGTTCTAAGCAAACTATACTAGTCATACATCTCTTTGTCCTATAAGTGTTCAGCATCTGCACACCACATATTTAATGACAATTGAAAAAATTGAATCAAAAAGGACTACTGGAATCTAAGTGGTCACTCTGCAAACGACTGGCGATCTGTCCAGGGTGTACCCTGCCTCTGAAAGGCTACTTCCAGGATTAAATATGCATATTATGTTGAATGGCACTTTTTAGAATCACATGCATACTCGATCACAATTTCTGACTCATTGTTATGCATATCACTTTAATTTTGCAGTTACTGATCGATGCTATTGCTGCGTAGCTTGATGTATAATGATGCAATTTCTTTGCAAAATAAGAGTAACTAAATCTGGTGTGAAGTTCACAGGAGTAGAGTAGAAGTAGAACATAGCATAATGTGGAAATATTTAAATAAAATACTGTGTTTTAGTAAAGCGCTTAAGTAAATGTACAAGGCTATCTTTCTACTAGTCCTATCCATGCGCTCATCTGGCCTCTCACCCTATCACAGCTGGGACAGGCTCCAGCGCCCACTGCAACCCTGAATTGGATAAACAGAAGAAAAAGGGTAAACTGATTAAATCAGATTATTCATAAGTGAGATGATTGGTCACCCAAAAAGAACTTCTCAGTCACAATTACCAATGGTAGTATTAAAATACCCCTAACACAAATATCTCTAGACTGCCTTATTTTATAAAGGCATCCCTCCAGCAGTGCGGGGGAGAAAGAAATCCCATTAACACTTTTGCAAAGCTAACTGGCAGCATGCTGCAAAGGCCTTTTGATCAGATCAATGGCCTTCGTTAAGGTTTAATTAGAGTCATAACAAGAAACCTCAAGGCGATAGATTTCCAATATTGTTGAGTGCTGCCTAAAACAGGGGTCAGAGTCAAAGGCAAGGACTAGAGGGAGAGAGGAAGGAAGGAGGAGAAAATGATGAATGAGCTGCAATCGCTGGGTGTGATTTGGAGATGGAACATAATATGGGCTTAGCGTGAGATTGGAATGAGTGGAAGAGGAAAGTGTAGGCCAGGGAGGACATTGACAAATGATGATAAATGCTGTTCTCTCCTATTTTTTTCGCTCTAATCTTTATCTCAGTGTCTCGTCTCCTCTTTTACTCAGACCAACAAGGCATCGGCTCAGGGGGATTTTCAGGGGGCCAACGCAGCGTCTCGCCAGGCTCTCTGGCTCTCGGTGCTCTCCATCGTGTTTGGAATCATAACGTACATCTGTGCCATCGCTGCGTTGATTTCCTACCTGTCCGCAAAACCACCATAAAAGCAACTCTTTCACATGGACACGCATACAAAAGACTGACCTCTCACATATTTCATGAAGATCAACACATGCCAACATATCACCGTTAAATGTCAAACGATCACAGTGTTTGTCTGTCGACTTGTCTGAAGTCATGTTTTATCTACACCAGGCTGAAAAGCTGCGAGCTGGGACACTGAAAACAGAAGCTGGGAGCTGGTGTGTATCGTTTATAATCACTTTGGGATTATAAAAAGAAAAATCAGCTCAAAGGATGTTCTGAGCACATGAAGATAAATCATTGAAAAAGCAGTCTGTTACTTGTTTAGTGATTTGAAGACTTAAGTTACCTTCTGTTAAATCTGTGCTGTAGTTGTCATCTTATGTGAAGCATTACTGGGAAAAAAACCCCAAAAAACAGAAATGCACATTTTCCCACAGCACTGTAGATATCAGTGTTACAAACAATGGATGAATAATAAGAAGCAGTGGGGATATGTGTCATTGTCTGCCTGGGAGGAGCTAAGTGGAGGGCAGTATACGATTAGATGGACTCCGCAGATTTATGAGAGGTCACAGCAAGGACGTGGCAGCAGATAAATCCCGATGGACTTCACTGTGGGGGGGCCTGAGCCAGCACTGTCACTTGAGGGGTGAAAGCTGGTGATGATGTTTTAAAACATACGATGAGCCAGAAGCAATAGTCCTTTGGAGAGCCCAGAGTTCCTTGCTGACGTGAGGGACCCCGAGGGAAATGCTGCACGTGAACACTGATAAGCTCATCCTGGTTTCACACTGCTTCAGTCACTGTTTACCGACAGAAAGGACTGCCTCTGCTTTGTTTATACCAAGCTGAATCATTATCTTCATGTTGAAATACACAAAACACTAAATAACTAACGCACAGAGTGTAGTTGCTGGTATAAGAAAATATGTTCACGACTTTTAAAATTAAATGCAAAACTCAGAGGTAGAAAACGGACTCAAGATATAGACATTAAATTTTATCCTCTATATATACACAGGGTTAAGAAATCATAAGATACACAGCGAAGGGAAGAGCTGGAAAAAGTGCCACAAATATAGAAGAAACTCTGAGGATGATCCTTTTATCAGCTATTCCATTATTAGAAGCAGCCAGGCTGTTCACACCATGCTCCTCAAATACAGATTCTGCTATTTTCTCCACCAAAAATAGAACTGACATCTTCAGGAGCTTGCTTCTTGCAGTATGACTGACTTAAAATAAAAAGTCTACTCAAAACTTCTGTTCAAAAACACACAAATGCTTTATTTAAATGGGCCCCAAAAAAAGTTGCAAAAAAATCGTGATGCATGTGTTAATAACGTCCCAGGTTTGGTCATAAGAAAACCCTGCATGGTGAGCTTGTTGGTTTCCTTCAATTGGACCAACATTGTTGCAAAAAGAGCTTGGATTGACTGGGAAAAGCTCTGAGCCTTTAACTGCATAGTAAATGGGGGAGGTATCCAAGTAAATATAAAGAAATGACGAAGGTGAACGCTGACATTTTCTATTTAGATAAATAGTTTTATAGAGTACACAGCTCAAGTACATATAAGATACTATGTTTACTGCAATCCCAGTGTTGTATGAAAGCTGAGCTGACAATAGATTACGATCACTTTTAACTGATTTTAGTAGACAAACCTCTGGTATCTCTGTGTCTTGCCCTTGTCAGCTCTCTCATTGTCGATGTGCTGTGATTCAGCTGCACCGAGTGTAAACACAACAATTCTGACAATCCTGAACTACCGTCTGTCTCTACTGTACTTTAATTTTAATAGAAGAAAAAATATCACACTTTATTGTTACAGCTGAGTTACGTCAATTAATGATTTAGATGAAGGCATTTAATGTGGATTGCTCCGAACGATGAGGCTGTCGTGCGACAGGCTCTGCTCAGGTTTGTCTCACTTGTACGGATAATAGGTGGACACAGTGGACAAGTCGTGCGAGTCGATAAAGTTCAAAGGTTGCAGCAAATGGGATTTATTACTACAAGAAATATTCAGGGTTTTTCTTTTCCCCAGGTCACATCCTTGTATTATGTGTATATATTAAAGTGAAAGAAAATCAGCAAATCCACAATAAATGCACTTGTTTGACATTCATCTTTCCTCTTTTCATTTCTGATGTCTCACAAATGTGCTCATACAAGCCTTCCCACCATAAAGCACAGCTGACTACAACTGAACTGAAGAAAATGGAGCCCACAGGGGTTTCTAAATATTTTATTACAACATCAGTGTTTGCATGCATTGTTAAAATAAAAAAAATAAAAAAGGACTAGGAAAAAGAAAGCTCCCATGTTTCTCAGAGGCTTTTGGAGTATCGCCGCTTGACAGAGTCTCTGTAGAACTGGAAGATCTTCTCTGATGCTTTCTGACTGACTGCTATGCACTGCTGCAGCTGTGGGAGAAGAAAAACAACAGCTGAGGATCAGACAAAATACGAAATGCAACAACAGCTGATTTAAGTCACATCAGACCTGGGGCAGATAGGAGAAAGCAGAAATAAGATAGCCGTTTTCCAAAAAGTCACACATGAAGCAGAATCACAAATCTAAACTTAACAATGTTGTAGTGTTTCTTTTTAAATTTTGGCAGGAAGTGTTTTATGCCTTTATTTTGATGGGACAGTAGCGAGCAGACAGGAAAGTAAGGAGAATATGACCCTCCAGTCTTTTCAGCATACTGGTTCCCTGTAGGTGGGGCATAGTGGCACCCAATATTATACATTTCTGGAATAATACTGGTTATTCAATCAA
>VVHJ01030084.1:8915-31911 GCA_015107715.1 Tylochromis polylepis
CTGCAAGACAAAAAAAAAAAAAGAACAAGGAAGAGAAAAATGCAGTTTTTCAATTCTTCTGCTCAATCAAATTGTTATCAGGGTCACAACTCAGCAGGGGTGTGTTTGCTTGCTGAATTAGTCACTGTGACTCCAGTGACATGACTAACACAAAAGGAGCGGGGGCATAAATGAGCTCCTTCTGGACTTGAGACAACATCCATTACAGAGAGCGATCAAGCACAACATGTTTTGACTTTCTGTGTCCTCCTGGGTGAATGAAAAAGGTTGATTAACATCCTTACCCATCTTGTCAGTGACACATTTGCAGCGAAGGGAATAACAGTAGTCAAACTCTCTGTTGGCTTGTTGTTTGTAATGTTTGCAATCTCACCTCCAGAAAGCTGAAATCTCTAGTGTGGTCCATCATGGTAATCTCGAGGTTGCCCATCACAATGTCGCAGCTATTGTACCTTGTCTTCATCAAGTTGTACTGGATCTCTGAATTTCCAGTCGTGCTCAGAAAGTTCTTGGTGCCGTCGCAAACGGTCACTGCGAAAAGCAAAGGTTCTTACATTAAATACCCTGATTTAAGGAAATGTAATACATGACCAAGACCTAAACCAAGAATGAGCAATCCTTTTGCAAGTCTCTGGCTTTTAACTCCAGTGTTGCCCTAAAGACAATAAAAATATATATCAGTGGGACACATTTGTACTTTTTTCATGGTGGGGAGGGACATTGTTGTTTATTTTGAATCTGTTTATTTTGACTGTTCTGCTGCCATAAATACTCATTAAATCAACCATTTCGAGCTGAGTAAAGTCTTTATCACTTTGAAAAGTTTTTCTTTTTCACAGAAAAACATGTGTCCTCATTTAAAATAACCAGAAGTGTTGGGAATGACTGTGAATGCTGTAATAATTCATTAATCATAGATGATTTTTAAAAGGCTATCCACGTATGTATACAGCGGGCCATTCTCCACAACCTTCAGCACACTGTGTTACCTAATCATAGTTTATCATGTTTAATTTCCACATTTTAATTGATGGACTAAAAATAAAAACACTTTCCATTCACGTTAGCACAGCAGAGAGATGTTCTGTCGACTAAAGAAACATATTTAGAAATGTGGTTGTTTGAGTGTCTGGTGTATTTTTATACTAAGTCCTGTTACAGCCGGTGTAATGTGTTATCTGTGTGTGTGTTTCTGGTGGCTAGAACATGTTTTATTTCCGTGCTTCTTCCGTTCTGTGCACTTGCACTGCAATCAGCTGATTTCAATTCGTGTGCGGAAGGAGGAAAATGGTGTGCTGACCCCAGCCCAGCACCCAGACCAAGAACTTCCAACAGGTAACAAAAGCAGTGATGAGCAGTCGGGCTTGTAGCCTCTATTTCTTTCTACCTGGTCAATCACTGTGGCGATCACTCTGAAGTGTCTTTGGCCTGTGTCCTGTAGGTTTACATAGTTAACTGGTGTGTGTATGCGACAATGAGTTTCAGGTGAAATTGTTCAATACATTACTTTTCTTGAGTAATGACCTCAACACTGGCTATAGTCTTAAAATAATCCCAAAAAACTGACTTATGAAACTGTAATGCTATTCAGTGCCGGCGCTGCGTGCCACTACCTTCACAGACAGACCAAACTGGCTCTTATCAGAAAAGAAAATGGAAGTCTTTAGTTTGACAAACAGATGCCACACAGCTACTTGGTGGAAACTTTTTTTTATATCTATAGCTATGTATCTGTTCACATTTTTCTGCCTTGATTTTAAAGATCAACTTGCAAGTTTCAGAGCTGTTTTTAAACTGTAAACAAACCCACAGAGGCTGATGTTTAATTTTTAAAACAAGTCAAATGTGTGTTTACTTTTCAGCTCTGTTCACATGATTAATTATCCCTGTTAACAGGATAAACTTGAACTAGTTAACACAAAGCAGTGGTTGCTGGATCTTCTAATAAGACTCATAAGAAATGATTTATGATTGAAATTATACTCACTGTGTTTTTCAACATTTCAGGTTAATCCTATTCTTACAAATATATAAATATAAACAAATGTGTGTGTTTTTTAAAACAATAAACATTCTAAGTGACCCCAAACTCAGGAGCAGTACTCTACATTTCATGCACCCTGTGAGTATATTATTGTCCTGAGTACATTATTTACTCAGTTAGGATAAAGTGGGTAAAACTCCTAAACACTCACTGGTGATTGTGCAATTATATCACAACACAAATAATCCCACAAAAGTTCTAATGAATCATTAATGAGTCAACAGCGTAATTCCTTACAAAGTGTGCTATATGCCAGTTACTACACACCACTGTGTTCAGTGTGCTCAATATGAATAAATGTGCTGTAACAGTGTGAAACAAGCTAAGGATTGTGCAGGGCATGCCCTTCTTTCCAACAAAAATACAAGGCCTTGTTTATGATCTGTGGGACTTCAGCCATTCAGCATCACTCGAAGGCTGCTTTGCTATTCAAATGTCAGACGGGAGAGAAGCTGCTGAGAGAAAATGGAAGAACGGGAACGCGGACAGAGAACATAGCGTGGCTGCTGATGTGAAACTCATAGAAAAGCAATACTTTGCACAGACATGCTTATGTACACTATGGCGGTGTTACACACATCCAACTTACAGTTACGTCATACAATTATATTTTAAACAATAGCGTGCTTCCAGTAACTTGGTTTGCTTTCCTTCAACCTGATCCAACACCTTTGGGATGACCTGTAAGCCCAGCTTTAATAACTAACAGCACTCCTCATTACCTTCACTACATCTTGTGTGGTTGAAAGATGAGACACTGCGCTACAACAATGACATAAAATCTCATTAAAAAAAAAAAAAAAACTTTAGAAGGAATGCCCACATGCTCATGGTCACAATGTATCAATCACATGCATTTCCTGCCAGCTAAGCCATTTTAGAACAAGAGAGAGGATTCTTGACATCGGGATTAAGTGATACTTAATAAAGTGAGATGATTTATATAAATGGATTCGACACACCTGTTATTTTCAGGATGACAAAAGCAGACTTTATGATCCCTGGGTGAGCCTGACAGCCTCTGTGGGATACATTTACTTACAGCTTATGCCAAATTAACTATCAGAAGTTCATGCTTGCAGCGTACTCATGGATATACGGACAGCTATCACAGGATTACTTTGTTATGAAAGAAACTTACAGTAAGGACAGCAGAACAACAGGAACAACAAGGGCATACAAAGACTAATGATTATTAACCGCACAGCAAAGGTACGCAGGTCAAAGTGTGTGCATGCGTGTGTACTTGTATGATACAATGTTGCAAAGAGCATGTCATAAAGTCCCGATAAGGATTGCCTTACTGCGTTTCTGAGAACACCATCTTCAAAAAAACAACAGCTCTGTACTCAAAATATGAAACAACTCAAATCACAAAACCAGACGTCTACTCTGCGTGATGTTTAGTCATCACGTGTGTGTTTGCTTTTAACAGATATTTTTAGATATCTTGCGCAGAAGCTCCTGTCACCAATGCAATATAACAGAAGTGAACAGTATTTGTTTATCCTGCTTTCCAGAAAATGATGTCTTACTCATAACACCTGCAAACTGTCAAGGCCAGTTCACCGCCGTGTTACCAGGATGACAGCAGCAGCATCTTGTGTTCAGCTCAAACACATGAATGGTGAAGTGACGTGAAACTCTGCACATATTAGACATAAAGATGTGATTGTTCACCGTGCAGTCACTCTCAGCTTGTGGAAACAGTTGTAAAATGTTCTCTTTGGCTCATGAGGAGCTTTGTTAAGTCTTGGAGAATAGCCCTGATTATGTGATCAGGGTTTACTCGGCTTGGACCGACAAAACACTTTAACAGGAAGCCAATGTTTCAAACTGGGGGAAGAGTGAAGTTCACAAAAATAAAATCGCTAAAGTTTCACTTCACCGTCTTCCGCTGTCATCCCAGTAATGTGGAGGTGAACTGGCCTTGACAGTTTTGCAGTCACACAGCAGATTTGAAAGTGCGGGAAAACCCTCAGTTATGCTGAGTTGGGAGTTTTCACGCATTAGTCTAAGATTAAAGTTTCATATATTTGTAGTTATCATGTGAAGATAAAACCAAACAAAAGGCTATCAGTATCAGGACTGGATCTAATACCTGAATCAGCCATTTGAATCCTTTTTTAATTAGTTTCAGCTGCAGCATCTGTATGAATTTCCCAGTATCTGATTTGTAGTGTGAACTTTTTCAGGTAAGTTGCAACAAGTGGGAAAAAAACAGTTCTACTTTTATTTCCTCTTGAGGCCTTTCCTTTTCCTATTTTGCTTTTTTTTTTACACATTGGATTTCCAACTTTTAACTTCTTATTTGGAAACTTTTGCTAATTAAAATCCAAATAATTGAAAGCTCACGCACAGCTCACAGGTTAAATTCTTTGTCTGCCCTACCCTGTGAGCTGCACAGTGCTATCAGTGGTTGACAATGTCTGAATTGCCTATTGGGAAATACCTGCCAACACCTCTGCACATATAATCCAGAACCTTCTACCCAGTAATTTATGTAGAGCATGCATAAACACAGCACTCAAGAAAGGAAAAACCGGTGTGCAGACATGCAGGACTGTATGCGACAAAGTGGTATGTCCGTCATACAGGAGGTGCACAAAGTTGCAGCTGTGGGAGCTGAAAATCTCAACAGGCTGAGTGGGTTTTTCCTCTGTCAAAGGAGGACTTTCTGTGTTGGCAGATGGATGATGGAGAGAGAAAAAAGAATGGGGTGGAGGGTTTAGAGTCAATGCACACACATTGACACACACATGAACACAATGGCCCCATTTTGAAAGAGTGCAAAACAAGTGTCGTAGTGTATCAAGATGTGCACCCAAACCTCTCTCTGTCTGCAGCCGAGTCTTTGCTCTCTGTTTGTCCCCCCAACTCTTTACAAACACTGCAGCATGTCAGGCTTCCTACTTAAATCCATCACTAACAATCATGCACGACCTGTGAACTCACTTCAGTGTGGCGTCATTGTCCTGACAGGTAACCTAACACACAATGAAAACACAGCACGGATTGGGTTTAGCTGTTATTTTCATTTGTCTGTTACCAAGGACTCAGTACTTGAAAAGAGACAGCGAAAGAAAAGAATAGAGGGAGGAGGAGATAAACAAGCCCAATAAAAGCAGCTGAGACGATGAGGTAAACAGAAACTTGGCACAGGATGTACAGAGATTACTGCATAACTCACAAGTGAGTGTGCACACGCGTGCACGCGCGGACACAAACACAGGCACCTGAGCACTTGAACTTCTTCAACTCGTGGGGTATTGACTGGGCACAGATTGTGTGTAAAGGAATTGGAAGACTCTTTCTATGCTCCACAAAGCTTTGCTGAACACACTAAGACAGAGGGTTGCTTAACATCGCTCTCTGGCAACAGGAGTAACAGCATATTTGCTTTTCAACACATCAGCTATTTGGTCAGGTCACACCTGCATGAGTGCAAAAACAATTTTTAAAAGGTAACATCTATGGGTCTTGTTTTTTAAAAAGACTATAAATTAGAGTTTTCTCTTAATATTCAAGGAAAACCCCTCTCTGATACACCTGAGACACTGTTTTGCAAACGTTGTGATATTCAGAGAGTAGAAAATTCTGTGCTTTTCCTCTTGGCACAACACCTGCATCCAAAAATGCAAGCACTACAACTTGGCTGCAGCAGTACAGTTCACTTAGAGTGTGCTTTATGTAACGCTGGCTTTTAAGCTTTGTGCTCAAAGGAGTGTGTGAACAGCATTTCATTTGCTTTGTTGTAGAAAGCGACTTTGATGTTTCACATATAAAAGATACAAAGAAAGCAGCCAACAAACCGCAGGCCAGTGTTATGATTAGTTTCTCTATTATTTAAAATATTAATGATGGTATGTGTTTAATAACCAGGCCAAAAGGAATGAAGCTGTGCATTAGTGGTCCTCTTCTAGAGGTTTAGAGACATTTCCTGCACTTTCATGAGTTGTGGGTTTTTTTGGGTAGTGGTGATGACTACACAGTAAGTCACTGAACAGCACCTGCCAAGCATTGTTTTTTTTTCTCAGATACTGAGCTCAGACACACCTGGAAATTCACCTGTAAAAGTTGGCAAAAGCAATAACACAAAGTCAAAGTTCACAGCGTTCCTTCAGGATTCAAATCAAAACACAAACACATCACAACACTCAGTGGTGACAGAGTGCATTTGTAACAGATCTAAAGAGACCACTGCAGACCACTCAGATCATCTGATAAGGATCTCCTAACTATTCCACGCTCTTACTTTACAATCAGAGGTGATCGCGCATTGAGGTTGTAGCGCCCAAACTTTGGAACAGCCTTTTTCAGCCCTGAATCGGTGGTTCATTTTAAACGACTATCAAAAACTCATTTTTATAAGCCAGCTTTCCCTTAATGTTTCCCCCGATATTCTGGGCCATAGTTTTCATCAGGGCTGTCAAACATAAGGTCCGGGGGCCAGAATCGACCTAGCAAAGACTCAAATGTGGCCCACTGGATGGCTTTAGAAAATGTGAGGGAGTGCACAGATTTTGATCTTTTAACTGTGTTGGATTGTCCACCTCCATGCCCATCAATACTACACCAAAGTTCCCGTTTTTCAACTATTAGTGAGTCCACAGTAAATTAACAAAACTTACTATATTTTATAATTGAAGGTCAGTCTGTGCAGTTAACTTTTTCTTTTACACATTTATCATGTTGTTTCACTGATCCAGCCTACTTCAGAGCAAAGTGGGCTGTATGTGGCCCATGACGTAAAATGAGTCCGATATCCCTGGTTTAGGTCTTTTTGCGTGGGTGGAAGTTTATGTGTTGGAACGCATGTGTGTCCCTGTGGTTGATTATGTTTCTGTATGTTGGAACATTTACATCTTTAATGTGCGGCTTGTATAATTTCAAACTCTGAAGCCCTTTGAAACTTTACGTTTAGAAAAGTGCCACACAAATAAATTTCTTATTGTTGTTCACTCAAGCACCGCAAACAACTAACAGTTTAATGTATGTGAGCACTTTAAGTTTATGCTACCTTTACTTCCCATACACCTATATGACGTTTAATGCTTATGTGTTACTCTGAGAGCTGATCAGTTGATTAATTATATGGTAATAAAAGTATAATTATTCATGAAGAAAACATCTGTTGACATTTTATAATACAAATGATCAAACTATTAAACAAAAGAAGGAAGAAAATGATTCCCTAATGAAAATAATGACTAGTTGCCCTATATGCACCACACATTAAGATATGATCAGTTTCAGTGGGATGTCCTTTATAGATTAAGCTAAACTACGCCAAAAGCAAGCAGTTAACCAGCACTCGTGGTTTTTCTACTTCACACCACAAACTGTTGCCTTCCATGTAAAGTTTGGGCACTTTTAAGTTGTATTATTTTACTTAATCGCCACTGCAAATGCGGAACTATTCAAGAAATGCACATTTGGCTGTCAGTAAGGTAGAGAGGCAGGGCCACTCTGTCACAAACATGATAAAGCGTATCGAGCCGTGGGAGAGGTGCAGGTGACTCACAGCAAACAAGTATGCAGAACAGGTTCTGCATCTGAGGTCTGTGAGGACAGGTGATTACCTCTAACTAAGGTGGAAGTGAGAGGGGGCATTCATCGTTCCTCTCCCAGGCTAATGATAAAAATAAATGTGTGTGAATATGTGTGTGTGTTTATGCCCACCTCCTTGAGTCTGAGCGCAGCAGAGCTGGAGTACACACGGCAGCAGGACGTAAAGCACCTGCTGCACCTTTTTCACAAGGACCGTCATTGTTATTCAAATCTCCAGGCCGGCGTCGAATCAAATAAACATCACCATCGTATTTATAGAGAAGAAATGTGTCCGTCTATCGTCCCAAATCCCCTCGTTGCTTCCGAGTCTGACCATTTAGACCACTACTCTCCAGGCTGTCGTTTTCTTAATCCTCTGCTTCACCTTCTTCTAGTCCTCACAAACAGAAGGAGTACATCCAGCTAGAAAAACAACAAAAAAAATCCTGATTGTGTTTTCTCTACATTTGTCACAACTTTACGAGTCGAGCGCTCGGGTTTGTGTGGAAAGGAGTCACTACAGCGCGGTGATTGGAGCGCACCCCGGAGCCAATCAGTAGCGGGAGCGGCCGTTTTCCTCCGGCACTGATTTTTGTGGGCGGGAGCCAAACGCGAAACACACAATAGCATAAAAAGAAAGCCAGTAGAAACATCGAAAACAACTTGAAAAATGCGTTAACACCTTTGCTCCTAAGTCCAGTTGGAAACCGTGTTAAAACCGCGTGTTGCCTTCAGAAAACAGTTTCCCTCTCTGTAAGTGAGGCCGATTGATCCATAGTTCTGTTGAATACAGTTTAGTAATAATAATATTGGTGTGAATTAAATGAAAATAAAATAGTAACACAAAGAGTAAGATATTATATCAGTAAAAATAACAGCTTCCAGCTCTTATGTGGAAGGATGACATTGCAAAGCTGCGCCATGCATTTCTGCCATGTAAGCTGTGAGTGCATGAAATTGCTGTCTACATGGCTGCACTGGTTCTGGGCCATTTTCTTTCTGTTTGTCAACATGTGATGAATATTTAATGTAGACAAAGTTTTCTGTTGATATTGTGTGTGTGTGTGTGTGTGTGTGTGTGCTATTATCATAATTTGTGAAATGATTAAATGTAGTTAGACTTTGAGAGAGTTAATTCCCCAACATTATTCGGGCAAATAAGTCCGTGTTGTTGTTTTGATCATTCGTTAAATCATCATGTAAAATTCAGCCTTTATTTATCTGTCTTGTCATTCCTGCGCGTGCAAATAGCTTTATTATTACAGTCAGTGCATGCAAGTCACTCCCTCCCATTATTGTCCTTCGCTGCAGAAAACAACAACAAACACTTAGATTGATCTCTTCTGTTTTTTTCTCTGTTTCTTTGCATGTTTCACATATAATCTGATGGCATGTTTCTTACATCTGTTTTCTTCAGGACTTTGACCTCCTGAAAGTCTGAAAATGTACGATTGCTTTTTTTTATTGTTGCATCATATAATTGCTCCTGCGTGATTTTACAGTTGTACTTTGGACTCCTGGCAAAGTTTGTTAATTGCTTGTATAACAAAGGCAATTCTTGAATAGTTTGGGTACAAGGGAGTAAGTCGAACTGCACATTTAAACCAGACTAATGTGAGGTTTTGTAAGAAAAACATATCTCTTGTCATCTTGTTTATCTTCACGCAAACACCGTCTGCCAGTTACAGTGGACGAGCGAGCTGAACAGCTCTGTGGAAACTGGCTCTGCCTGAACCTCCGGTCCATGTCACGCACACACGACCATACAAAATAACTTCAGTGGAAAACAAAGACTGAAACACAAACTCTGTTTCACTGATTGCATAAATCTGACTGATGCAAGTTTGTCTTTTCTTCATATGTATAACCCCCCCCAAAGGTAAGAAGGAAATTCAAAAACAAATGGTTAATGTTTTACCAATGACAGGAATCATTATCAGAAGCATTTCTTTCCTTTTCCTCCTCACAGAAGTAGCCTGCTTAGGAACAGAAGTTCAGAGAAACATTAAAAGACTTTAACATCTTTAATGGAACTTGATGCTCAATTTAACACCCTACTCTCAGGCTGTTTTACCAAAGAAAGACCTCACAGAAAACTATTGAAGTATCTTTATCTTCCTTTTGCTAAACTGTTGAATTCAATGAAACCTAGTCTGTTAAACATTTAAATCTCTTTACTCCCTCATGTGTCATGTGAAAAGCAAGCTTTCACAGGACTGCTCTATAGGAAATAAGAGCGATCAGATACACTTGACTGTTGGCTAGCGTGATCACGTCTTGTAAAAGCAGGAGGTTTGGCAGCAAATTCAACCCAAGGTCAGACCGTGCCATGTTCAGACAAGTCAAGTCAGTTTATTTATAAGCACATTTAAAAACAACACAGGTTGACCAAAGTGCTGTAAAACTAAATGGAATAAACCAGAGCAGGAAAATACAGAAAAGACGAACAAGAAACGCAACAAAAAGAAAAGTGTCAAAACTCAGTCACCTTTACATGGTCTCCTCTGTGCTTTACTCTGCTTCCTGGAGCAACCAGAAGCAACTGATCAGTTCACCTTAAAGATCCATTTAGGAATATGCATAATTAAAAGTTCAGAAAGGCAAGAGGGTGCAAGAAACCCAAGAGCTACGTCTCAAACTCCACAAGCCTCAGCCAGCATGTTAGATATTAAAATTCATGAAACTACAGTTAGAAACAGGCTGAAGGGTTGCTGAAAGGGTTGCTAGGATAAAGAACATGGCAGCAGGGCTCAGGTTTGCAAAGTTGCATCTAAATAAACCACAAGACTTCTGGAACAACATCCCTTTGGAGTGAAGATGAATGGGCACAATACACAGTGCTCTGTTTGGCAAAAACCACAGCATCAGCACAAACACCTAATACCAAGTGTCAAGCACAGTGGTGGAGGGGTGATGATTTGGGCTTGTTTTGCAGCCACAGGACCTGGGTACTTTGCAGTCATGGAGTCCACCATGAACTCCATGAACTCTGTGTACCAAAGTATCTTAGAGTCCAGTGAGGCTGTCTAACACGTAAATCACACAACAGGACAATGATTCCAAGGACAGCAATAAATCTACAACAGAATGCCTGAAAAATAAGACGGCTGTGCATAAATGGATGCCTGTAAACCTCAATAAACTGGATTTTTTTTTTTTTTTTTTAAAGAGTGGGCCAAAATTACTCTACGACAAAGCAAGACCCTGATAAAGTCTTACAGAAAACAGTTACTTCAACTTATGGCTGGTGAAGGTGGCTCTACAAGTGGTGGACTCGTGGGGTGAACATGGTTTTTGTACTTCCTTTTCACATGACAGTACATTTCCCCTTTCATTGCTGATTTAGGAATTATGTCATATGTATTATGATGTATAAGTTATGCACATATATCTATTTCTGAGGAGTCCAGCTGCTGCACTCTTGACAAGCGTTAGTCTAAGTAGCTCTTGTTGGCTCAAGCATGTGTATAAAGAGTTGCAATAGTCTGATTTAGAGGAAATGAAAGCACTTATGTCCATCGCTAGATCCTTTTGGATAAGACTGAACCGATCTTGCTGAGTTGCCACAGTTGAACAATTAAAATCCAGTCAGCTACTGCATGTTGTTCAGCAGTGGTGTCTCAGAGGACAAATAAACCTTTAATTTTCTAATGAATTTGCTTAATGCGTTGGGACCTCATTGACTGAACGGATACCATTGTGGAACAGTGTCCTCTCCTGGTTGGAGCTTGTCACAGCAAGAAATTTGTCACACGTGGACATGGAGGCAGGTGTAACTGTGAAGTGTAGTGGGGTGGACAAGTTTAAATACCTGTGGTCAGCAATCCAAGGTAATGGACAGTGCACAAAACAGGTGAAGAGGAGAGTGCAGGCAGGGTGGAGAGGGTGGAGATGAGTGCCAGGGGTGATTTGTGACAGAAGGATAGCAGCAAGAGAGAAAGTAGTTTACAAGGTGGTAGTGAGACCTGTTGCGATGTACGGTTTACAGATGGTGATACTGAGAAAAAGACAGGAGGCTGAGCTGAAGATGTTAAGATTTTTACTGGGAGTGACCATAATGGACAGAATTAGAAATGAGAACATCAGAGGGACAGTTTAGGTTGAGCAGCTTGGAAACAAAGTCAGAGACAGGGATTGTGGATATACTGGACAAAGGATGTTGACTATGGAGCTGCCAGGGAAGAAAAATCAAAGACGACAAAGATTCATGGATGTGGTGAAGAGTTGGTGTGACAAAGGAAAATGCCAGGGTGAAATGGAGACAGGTGAGCTGCTGTGGAAGCAGCCAAAAGAAGAAGAAGAAGAAGAAGATGTAAGTATGTGGCAATGAAGCCTATCAGTAAGACCCGCTCCGAGCTGATGAGACAGATCATTCAGAAAATGGGTTTATTTGTAATACAGCAGGATTTTGGTTTCTTACATCACATACAGATGTCTCCATGCATTCAGCATTGAGACATGGTCTTCAACATTTTTTTTTTAAAATCTACTTGTGTAACTATAACGGTACAGAATGAATCATCAGAAGTTTTTTCTCTGCACTGATTGTTTCACAGACAGTCTACATCAAAGTTTCTTTAAACCCCAAAGAGAACTGAAGAAATCTACCACCAAATATGAATCAAGTATACGGGCAAAAATCAAAAGAAGACATTATACGATGAAATCTTTGCCTTACCATAGTGAGCTGTGGTGCGAAATCTGCCGTTAGAGGGCATAAAGGAATAAATCATTCTTTACCGGTAAACATGAAACCAAACTCGGTGAGAGGAAATCAATCGGAATATAAGGCCACAAAAACCAAAGGATCTAACTCATGGTTACGATAGATGCTGGATATGTGCTGATAAGTTGGTAGGGCGGATGCACAGCGTGTTGCACTGTTACTGGTGTATGAGTGGCAGCAGTACCCATGTATGGCACAAAGGAATCGCTTTATTGACAGAAGTCTGCGGATTCTGCTGGTATCAGTGGCGACGCCGCAATCCCGTCTGCTGTTCGGAAAGTAGGTGGTTTGTGAATTTCTGCAAACTACAACATCAACATACCGATCCGGTTACCCTGCTTCGTTTCGCATGACTTATGCAGATACATGACGGCATGTCAGATAAACATCATTACAGCCACTTATAGATTCATCAACAATATTCACATTCAGTAATACAGAGTTATCAGTTACAGCATTGTCCCCATCCCCACCCCCACCCCCGATATGCAAATTTGACGCAAAAAACAAAAAAACCCCCACACAAACGAGAGCAACCTGATGCAGTTTGAGTACTCGTACGGACAAGCAGCAGCTGTACAGGCCATCTGTGCCGAGTTCATGTGCTTTATGCTGTTTTCACATCTAAAAAGACCTTAGAGCTGACTAGCTACTTTTTTTGTTGGTTTTTTGTTGTTGTTGTTGTTTTGAGCAAATGTTGCCACCAACTGCACCAAAAGTTGTGATTTTGGTTAGTTTTGTGCATCCTACTGTAAATGGCACAAGAACACGATGTGGGGAGAAAACCTACAAACAACATCTATGCATTTCTCTGGATGGAGAAGTACGCAACAGTGGCGGCAGGATGCATGCAGGTCAGGCAACTGAGAAAGAGTGTTGTGCGTTTTAAAATATTTAAAAAGGGCGGCTTCGACGCTTCGGGTTGCCACGCGGGGAGTAGAAACACGGCACAGATATCAAAAGACGTCAGAGAGCTGCTCGGGATAATACTGTCTAGGCTGCGGAGTTCAAGTACACGCTCGCAAGTTAAAAGGAAAAGCAAAGCAATCAAATGAGTTATCATGACATGAATCCGCCAGATGTGACTGTTCTCAAACATGGTTCTGCAACTCTGCAGCAAAGGATGAAAAACAACAAAAACAAGAAAAAAAAAACAGGACGTGGAACAGTTCCTTTCATGGACAACCGACAACGGGGAAAACATACATCAACAAAGTCAAACCGGACTCATTCCTGGAGTCCCATGTGACTCGACACAGCACCTAGAGACTAACATACAGTACATTATATACCTAAAGACGACTGGTGGACGAGAGGTGGACGGAGGAAAAGCGAGTGCCTGCTGTGATTGCTTATTGTTAGTGTGCATATGTGTGTCTCTGTGTGTGTGTCTGTGAGTGAGTGGTTAGATACGAACATGAGAATGTGTTTTTTATACTCACAGAAAACTAGAAGGACCAGACCAAAAATATAAATCTGACCCCCCCACCCCCCAAGACCCAGAATCTTTTATCAATCAAAAACCTCGGTGCTCAACCTGCACCCTCATCCCTAAAAACAAATAAAAAGTAGGTATGGGTGTGGTCGCTGGATGCTTTCTTCCAGTTTTCTTCTTACTTCTTGTTCTTGAGTTGATTGGCCAGCCAATCGAGGCCCTCGTAGAGGCCGTCGCCGCTGGTGGCGCAGGTAGCCTGGATGTACCAGTTGCGGTGACGCAGAGAGTGCAAGCCCAACTTGTCTGTGATCTCAGCGGCGTTCATGGCGTTTGGTAAGTCCTGTCAAAGAGCCGAGAGATCAGCGAGGAGAGAAAACTGCCCTTTCTATCTCTGCGTGGATGAATTTACTACATGTTTTCTTTTGAAGGGAGTATTATTATTACTGTTTTCACGGAAGCTTTAGAAAATAGTATTAGAGAGTAGTTATTCTCTAAGTCTTCTTCTTTCACAGGAGTATTAGAGAGTAACTACTCTCTAATACTCCTGTGAAAACCTTTCTTTATAGCAGCCGTTGTGATATGTCACATGACATTAATTACAATTCTACACCTAAATATCACTCACCTCACTAATGTGACTAGTAACATCTGTGATTACTCATTAGTTCATGTCACAATGGCTGTTTTACTGCTTTTTTATTACCCTGGCAATCATTATAACTCACACTATAATTTAATGCCACCTAATTTACAGAACTGCTTTAAAATTACACAGATAAGGAAGTTGGTATTTGGGGGTTCATCCTCTTCTATGAGCCTATTATGTATTCATGAGCACTGTGTGTATGAATATACATAACATTAGAGTCTCTTGCCTGTTTATTAGCAAACACGAGGAGAACGGCATCTCTCAGCTCGTCCTCAGCCAGCATCCTCATCAGCTCCTCTCGTGCTTCGTTCACACGCTCTCTGTCATTACTGTCCACCACAAAGATCAGACCTGCAGTGGTGAGTGTAAGAAACAAAATAAGCCGTTTGCTTTAGAAGAAGAGAAATGTTGAGTGCTTACATCGCTGTGACCCTCTGATTAGCTCTGCTCACCCTGCGTGTTTTGAAAGTAGTGCCTCCAGAGAGGACGGATCTTGTCCTGCCCACCCACGTCCCACACAGTGAAGCTGATGTTCTTGTACTCCACTGTCTCCACATTGAACCCTGAAATAAGAGGTCACACAGCGCGTGAAGCAAAACATCATATCCATCGTTGGCTGGTGCGAATAGAAAGCTACATCAACATACCGATTGTTGGGATTGTGGTGACTATTTCCCCCAGTTTGAGCTTATAGAGGATCGTTGTTTTTCCAGCAGCATCAAGCCCCACCATCAAGATCCTCATCTCTTTCTTCCCTATGAGGCTCTTCAGCAAATTCCCAAAAATGTTCCCCATGATTCAGACGATGTTCCTAAATGTCAGTTTAAGTGCTGGAGGCCTTTCTGCAAAGTGTCAGTTGTCCAGCGGGGATTGATTTTTTTTTAGGAGGGCTGAAAAGAAACAGACATTGAGAAGCAATCATGCTGCTCTTAATTATTAACATGCTGGAATAAGACAGAATGATTACTGAGCCAAACTGTCAAGTCTGTTAAATTACAATGCAGTAAATATTCTGGCTCACTCCTCCTCTCACTTCTCAAACACTAAAATGATAAAATCAAGCCAGAGAAATCTCACTTCTACATGCACGCAGCAAGACAGGTGCAGAGCTGTGTTACTCGCCCACAGTCATTATCACAGAGCGGGTGATGGAGATGCCATGACTCCAGGCTTCACCGCAATCTGTTCAGACCCTTTCTGATGCTTTTTTTTTCTCCTTCAAATGTTAGCCTGTAATGACGCCCAGCCCTTGAAGCACATGAAAAATGTCCTATATTACAATGCCTGGCTTGAACACATCTATAACAAAGCCATCTGGTCTTAAGCAGGGACAAATGACTAAAATTCTCCCTTTAGATTACTTTTACACCGAGTCATATCAGGCACAAATAAAAAAAAATGTGCCCTAGGCGGCTGTAAAATCTGCACAGCATGAAGGGGAAAGGAGGGATAACCTCAGAGAAAGCAGCAAGAGGAAGGACATTTCTTTCAGGGTGGACACAGCATGTAGAAATAGTCAAAAATAACTACAAATACTCAACATGGGTGTAATTTCTTTTCTAAGGCTCCAAAATATGCTCTGCGCACTCCACCTAAGTTTTCAAGTAAGGTCACACAAGCCAAAGATGAACAAATCATATGAAACTATACTGCATACTCAAACACTGTTGAGTATTTGTTTATTTTTGATGTGGACAAGAGCAGCCCAATGCCTAGCTTTTAATTTAGGGTGTAAGTGCAGTAATTAAACAGTCTTATGCTGGCAGCTATTCAGTAAGCGAGTAGACAGGCTCAGTAAGGTGAAATTTAAGACTAGAAAATATAAATAAATGAGGACTTTCTGCAGCCCTGTCCATGGTGCTGAACAGGATCGGCACCCTGCTGCTGTTTCTGACCCCAGCTCCTCTCCTCATCCAGCAACCGCAGGTTCAAACACGGCATATTTCTTTAAATGGTGATCTTAGGTGGGCGCAGGGCCGCGATGTGCCGGTCTGATAGCATTCATTCAGCTGCCAGTGACTCAGGTTAGCCTAGGATGCTATGTTAGGTAACCTTTACACTGGGCTCCTGTAAAATCTCTCGTCTTTACCCAAGCTTAGTTATCGCACAAAGCCGCACCTTTTGCCCCCAGTTATCGCTTCTATAATAACTTCATTTATCAGTCTAGTTTGTTTCAATCGCGGAATCGATTAGACGTGACGGTAGCTAGCGTGCTGATCCGCCCCATTCATCCATCCGTCCGCTCATCACCTCAGCGGGCATCCGGCTGCTAGCGAGCCGTCCGCCGGACACTCGGTCCGGGTAACACCAAGCCTAACACATCCCCCACCGAACAGACATCTGCCCCACTATCGTTTCATCACCTGCCAGGAACTACGTGGATTTTTGTCGTGCTGATGGTGGAGCTAGTATCCTCACTTACCTTAGCTGAGCAGTCCTCTACTCTACAGTCTCACGACACTTTCCGGGAGAAACGACTCAGCAGCAAGCGGGATCTCGCGAGAAAAGGTGTCAATCCAACTATAAGACCAAAAGGTTGTAAAGACTCTTCTCTCCGTTTTTCTTTTCTTTTAAAAACAAAACCAGGTTGTCTGTAAGATTATTATAGTTAACTAAAACTTAAAAAAAAGAGCAAACCGTGAATTCTAGGTAGCATTTTGGTTAACTGAAATAAAAATAGAAACTAGACTTTTGAAACACAAAAAAACGGGAACTGTGTGAAAGGATGCTGAGCAAGCTACTCAACACTAATAAACATTAAAAAAATGTATAGGAAGCTGTCCTTTATTTTACACTTTAGTAAATGTGTTGTCAGAACCTTCCTCGTGAGGCTTTGAGATGTCTATGACTGAGATTCAACTTGATTCAATAAATTCTTTAATGGGTTATTTATCCCAAACTACTGAAATCTTGCCCCTGGCAAACAGCCTCTAATAGTTAAAAAGGCTAAACCTAACACCAAAACTAATACAAACAGCTAAATGAGGAAAGAAGTAAAGGAAGTGAAGAGGATAAAAAAGGAAGTGAGGAGTGAAAATGGATAGATACAGACTTTATTAATGCCACACTGGGGAAATTCACTTGTTACAGCAGCACAAGGGTCAGAAAGAAAAAGTGAATTAGAGATATTATAGAAACAATAAAATCCTTGAGCATTCTTGGGGGGCCATGGATGCCCAGGGTCTCCTGTGTGTTTCCCTGTCCGCCTCTGGCTCTCGGCAGGGGGAGTTTTTGCAGTCTCACACCCTAATTTTCAAGTATGTTTCATGAGAAACGCTCATACACAGACACTTGCCTTCTCTCTCTCTCTCTCTCTCTCACACACACACACAGTAACAGCATGCTGCTTAAGGAGCTGCTCAGAGCCTCCACAGTGTTTTGCAAGAGGTAAAATAAAACGGGAATCCTTATTACACATGGCCTTCTTGGTCACCTTAACTCATGCTTGGTTGAGTTGATTAAATGAGGTCACTCATTTAAATGAGCCAGGTTATGGGAAAACAACTGTATAGATATGCAGGGCTTTTAAGTCACTGGGCAATCTTTTGGATCTTTAAAATCTTAAGTCATGTAAATAGTCTGAAACACGACAGAGACACACACATTCACACTGCACACCACAGAAAAGCAACCAGCTGCTCCATGTGTGCAAAAAATACAAATGTTGGGGTCCTTTTTAGGATTAAATACAATATTCTTACATGTCAGAGCAGGAAAACTGCACTAACACCAACAGCACTTACAGTCAGTTTAGGTTTAGCAGTTCCAGGGTCTCAGTATTAACAGAAAAGAGGCTTTGTCAGTGTTATTAATTACACCCGTGTGCTTCATGTTATCACCAGTGCCTCGAGGGCCTATCAGCGGCCCAGTTTCTCACACACCCACATCACAATGTGCTGTAACACATGGGAATTTCTAAACATTTCCCAGATGCCACAAAACCCACCAGTGCCCCGGCTCAGGGAATACTCTTTTAAAGTGGCTTAGTTCGTGGGGATCCTGTTAAGCATAAATGCATTCAATGATATAAACTATGGATGTATAATCTTAACTGAAATAACAAACCTGTTTTTAACTGAATTAAAAAAAATCTTGATTGGGATTAAGTAGATGTTCTGTCCTTAGTATTTTAGTTTATGCTGATTTTGCAAAGTATAAGATGAAAACAAATCAGTTCCCAAACCGTGAAATGCAGTATAGTCTGAGGAGTAAAACACAAACTAAGTATAATAATAACTTTTTGTGTTTTTCTAATACTTTATTATATTTCTTTAATGCATAATACAGTCTATTTAACGGCACCTTTCATGACAGTCACCTTACATCTAATAAAACAAGAGAATACAGCTAATGCCTTCAAAGTGAATAAGCTTTCTTGGTTTTAAAAGAAGTTCTGAGTCTGAGTCTACTGCAAAAAAAAGTTTCATTGTAGCATAAGAGGACAACCTAGCACCTAGAGACAACAGGGAGTGGGGGAGGAGTCCAAATCTGGAGGAGATCAGAGTGAAATATGCGGGGCAGAGACTATGAGGAGCTTTAAATGTTATCATGAATATTTCATAGTTAATTTGTTGTGGTACAGGCAGCCTGTGTGGTTGATTAAGCAGACCTGTGGCATGTTCTGCTGACTTTGGGAGTTCAATGATCAGTTGAAGTCGATAAATAAGTTTGCATGAATAATTTTGTAGTATATTTATGGGCCTCCATTGTTGTGTTGTTGATATCAGACTGAGTCCATGATGTTGGGACTGTCTGTTGCAGAACTCATGTTTCTTCTTTCATGAAGACAACCTTTTACAACAGGCTGTGTGCTCAAAGTCATCGTCATACTGTAGAAAGAATTTGTGACCAATCAGACTGCTCCCTGATGGTACTACATAACTCATGAAAGTATTCTTGCTTATGACACCAGTGAAATTGTGAATAATCCACTGTATTATACTAATGCACAAGCGAAAAATTTAACATGTAATGTAGCACATGCTATTTTTTTAATGGATCTAGAGCATTTGTAGGACAGGTTCATACAACAGCCACAATAACAAGTGCTGAGAAAACAACTTTTTAAAGCAACACAAACCAGCTTAGCAGGTTCACCCAGAGATGACTAAAAGCTACAGATTTACTTCAATTATTTTTAATGAGTTAATTAGCATCAGCTTCAGCATGGGTGCAACTGTAAATGAAAGAAATCCAAGTGCCACTGTGCCTGACACAATGTTACATAAAACTTCTGTTATATGCAAAGATACTTGGTTTTCAGGAAATGGTTGAAATTGTTTTTCAGCACTTAGTAACACTTGTGCAATACTTCCCTGCACAGATGGGGAACAAAGTAAAGATTCGCTGCGTAACATTAATATAGCAAATGATCATTCTGGACTTCATAAACGAGAGAAAGTAGTTTAGGATAAATCAACCTGATTTATCATGTAGATATGAACTGTACCACAACTCATAATGACAAATCAGAATATGTGGCATGTGCCAAATCATCATTGATTTATGATTTATTTATATGATTTGCAGCCAAATCATTAGATTAAAAAAAAAGAAGCAACAATTAAACTGAGGACAGTACTCTTTATCCTTGGTTTGCACACAAATGATTCTTGTTTTTATTTAGATTTTTAGGTAACACTTTTAATTTTGTACTTATTTTAAAATAGAGCTTCTCTTTAAATGTTTAAATTCTTTCTGGTTTGTAAGATACACACATTTGCTTTGAGACATATAAGATGGTTATGGTCTCTGGATATGACTAAGCAACACGGTGCTTCATCCCGGCATGTGGTGTTGCAAGAATCACATAGCAAGCATGACTAGATGTTTGTTTTAGTTAACACCAGAGTGAAATACTATAATTAACTCCTCTGCACGAAAAACTATCCTTTGTCTAACACATGAGCATGTGGCACAAATACTGCAATCTAGGACAGTACAGAGGACCTGAATGAAATGTGTATAGATTGAAAGCCATTTCTTTAACATTTGCTTTGAGAATTGGCAGTGCTTAAGGAAGAAGTAAAAATACTAATGAAATGAAACAATAGCTTTGCGATTTCAATAATCAATTTGGCATGCATGACTGTGATGATATAGGGTGGCACAGAGAGACTGACATACTTAAAATGTTGGATGTTTTGACCAGTTGTACCTGAATTGAGGAGACTATTCATTTATACCATTTCATATTTTCTTTATGTTTATGTCATTATGTTTCACAGCTCAGTACAACATTTCTGCATGAACATTAAATAATTGTTTTGGTTTCCTGGTAACAAATGAAGGACTTACTTTTTAAAGAAACTCAATTTCAACAGTATGCCTCGGTTTTTTTGGGTTTTTTTTTTTACATTATACATAATACTCCTGTAGTAAATAAAAGAAATCTGCCAGCAAATTGTAGGAATAAATGTTGGGTGCCGGTTTAGCTCATTCATTGAACAGGCGACCACATGCTATATGGCTGGGAGTGGCCAGCCTGGGTTCAAGTCTGACCAGTGGCCCTTTGCTGCATGTCTGCCCCAACTTTCTTGTCCTTTCTTCACTGTATCTATTATATAAAGCTGAAAAGGGCCAAAAAAATTGTGGAGGTAAAATTAAAGAAAAAATTCTGACAGTTCAAACTTTCTTTTAATTATTGGAAAAAATAATAATTTCTATAGTGGACAGTGAAAAATCTGGAAACTTTCTGTCATTTAATTGTTTATCTATTACTTAATTACTTTGGTGCAGTATGAATGGCCATGACGGAGGTCTTTATCAGCAGGAAAATCTGAAAACTAAAACAAAATTCATGCCTTCTTTCAAATTTTCCAAAAGCGGGACATTTTCCAATTACTGGGTCAGATTGGAGTGTTTTCTGGACCAATTCTGGCCCCTGGGGCTTATGTTTGGCACTACCATAAGACACACATGGTAAGTTTGGAGCTTCTGCAAAGGTCTGGTAGAGGTGCTACATGAAAACCTTTTTAATTAGCTTTCTCTTTGGATATTTGTCTATTCATTCATTTGTATTTGACTGCACTTGATTTTCTGTCCCCTTTAAAGTTACAGTGTGTAAAATCTCACCAGTAGATGTCAATAGACTGCAGACAAATGATTTTTTTTTTTTTTTACCCCTCCCAGTTTAAGTGCATGATCCTAGCTACACTAAGTGCTGTAAGACAAATAACTCTGGTGACTGTATACTGCCAGCCTGCTGTTTACCTCAGCTGTCAGTATGCCAGGTGAGAGGTGTCCACGTCCATTTACTCTGGAGGAGGCTGTAAAACTTTGTGAAAGGAGTTTGACATGATTGATGGGTCAGTGAAGCTCACTTCGGTCTGATGACAGTGATACTGAGGTGAATCGTTAAGGACATGCTGAACATTTTTGTCAGTAAGTGTTGCTGTTAGCCAGCGTTAGCGAAACTTATTCTGAAGTGGAAATAACATTGTTGGACTCTGGAACTTAGCAAATAAACGCCCATACAATGTGAGAATGTAATGAAACTGTTTATCGGAAGGAAAGTGTGATTCTTAGGACACTTGAGTCTAACATTAGTTGGCATAATGTTAGCTTATATGCAACTATTGCTGTTGTTTGGCTGGCTCGTTGTCAGCTGTCCAGAGAGGGTAGGGTCACATGTCTAATCTGCTGACAAGCATGTTCGTACACATTTTCAGGAAATGAGGCTTGAGGAGGAGGTGGAGATGAGGGAGGAGAGACACAATGAAAAAGAGATGATGAAAATACACATGTGCAAATGTTAAATGGTTATATACAGCTTGAACGAGCAATTTGTGATCTTTAAATTACAAGTAACTTATAAGATATCTTTATGCATGCTCAATCATCCAGGTAAGGAAATCCCAAAAAGGTGATTCTGTTCATCTGGATGTGGCTGCCTAAGCAAAAACCCTTAGTGATCGCTTATGTGTCAGGAGTATCGGAACAGTTGAGATGCATTTTTTCTAAACACCGTGTCTCTGTGGTTTTCAAACCCCAAAACATGCTGCACCAAAAACTGGTCCACCCCAAGGATCGGGTAACCCGGCACAAACAGAGTAATAAAGTGTACGCTGTTACACAACACAGAAGAGGTACAAAAGATAGTGTAGGCCCCGCTAGCTGTTCCCCGGCAGACCCCAAGCAGCTGGGGAAAGAGGGAGGCTGGGTGATGGTGAGGAGGAAGCATAGTCCTAAACAGAAGCCCCAGGTACACCACCAACCTGTCCATGCGTCTAACCGTTTTTCCCCACTCGGTGACACACCCGCCGGGGGTCAAACTCTGGTAATTGGTGATTCTGTTCTCAGACATGTGAAGCTAGAGACACCGGCAACCATAGTCAATTGTCTTCCAGGGGCCAGAGCAGGCGACATTGATGGAAATTTAAAACTGCTGGCTAAGGGTAAACGTAAATTCAGTAAGATCATAATTCACGTCGGCAGTAATGACACCCGGTTACGCCAATCGGAGGTCACTAAAATGTTCTCCTTAAATTGCTGGCTGTCTGAGTGGTGTCCAAAAAACGATGTGGGCTTCATAGATAATTGGCAAACCTTCTGGAGGAAACCTGGTCTTGTTAGGAGAGACGGCATCCATCC
>VVHJ01030105.1:6475-19073 GCA_015107715.1 Tylochromis polylepis
TTCAGAAAAGAATCCCCCCCCCCCCCCCCATTATGTTGTCCTTAGCATTTAAGTCGCCACATAAATGTAAATTTAAAATGCTTTCCATTTCAGGAATCTGAAGTTCTCGTGGAGAAATGCCAAGAAAATTTCAAGTCAGGCTTTCTTATCATTCTCGAAAATATATTTGGAGTTTTTAGTGCTGAGCACCAAGTTAACACACCTTCCAGGTGACTTAATGTACAGATTAAAAGTGGGGTTATGCTGCAGTCATACTGGGGAAAACAGCCGTTATGTGTAATGAACTTGTAATTTTGGTGCCTTTGAAATGATTGCTGAGACAACTTGGATCAGGTATGCGACCACTTACAATCAGTTGCCATCTTTAAAGCGACTTTGGTAAAATAATGCATTGTACTGTATCATATTTGACTTTTTACACAGCATTTTATTCTATTTTATTTATTTTGTTATATTTTATTGACTTAATTTACCTCATTTTACTGATCTAGCTCTAACATTTGAGATAAATAAAATATATTTTGTCTTATCAGAACAAAACAAGACTTGGAGACTGTGATAATCTCCATGGCAGCTACAGTCACTGTTTTTAGAAATGCTGCATTTATAGCTTTCTGCTATTCTGTCTTTCTTTTTTTTGTCTTTAAAAATAGTAGATGCTCTTACCGCTGATGCCGCCCAGCAGTTATAGTTATGTCGCCCCCTGATGTCCTGGTTGACGGAGAGGGCATCTGCTACTGCCGTCACGAGATATAGTGCAGTAGCAATGCAGTTAATGCACAGTGACTGACAGAGACAGGGACAGAGAATTACAGATATTAAAAAGGTAAAGTATTGGCGAAATTCTGGAAAAACTGTTTTTAACAAAAGGAGTAAAGCAGGTTGTTTGTGCAGTATTTGCATGTGTTTGTGAGTTACCAGTGTGGTCCAGGGGACCCGTGGTATCCTGTTGTGGGCTCCAGTGAGGTAAATTATAAACAGGCTAACTGTTAGAATCCAGAACAAGATGGAAACAAACATCACCCAGCAGAGAGCAGGCAGATGAAAATAATCTGTACCCCCAACCAGAATCCACACTAACATGCCACATATCTAGAAGAGAGGGGAGGAGTGCAGACAGAGTAAATACTGGCTAAAGCTCAAATCCTTCTCTGTATCTTTTGAATTCATGTATGATATAGATATGTCCCCAGAAATTGCATGCACTTGGACTGATCATTTGTTGGCCAAAGTTGCGGTTTTGTAGTTTTGTCTCTTTACAGCACCACAGTGGATTCAAGATGTGCAGACTTTCAGCTTTTTTTAAAGACAAAAATGATCAAACCCTATAACTCTAACTGTGTTTCATGTCACTTTAATCACTTTAATGTCAAGATTCAACACACCCAGCATTCTCCATCTCAGCTGGGTGAGTGCTGTGGTTGTAAGTAACTAAATCTCCTTCCTCCCAACACTATTCCAATCCCCACCCTTCCCTTCCATGACAAAAGATTCTTGCTGGATGTTTCATATCACAGGAAGAAACAGTTTTCTGGTTTGAAGCATGACTGTGAGCTGTTTTGGTTTCCTTTGAAATCAAATCATTTAGAGCTTAGGAACTTAACAAAATAACCTGTTGTGTTACTGAAATAGTTCAGTGCACCTGCTGCATTCAACCAAAGGTTAGAATTTGAAGATTAAGAGGAGTTTTCGTGGTTTAATTTTCAAGTTTTATAATAGATCTGCAATTGCAAGTTATGCCAATCTGTATTGTCATGGAACAGTTTCTTAAATCTGCAAACATAAACCATTTCAGAAAGTTGTTAGGTTTTTTTTAACAACCTTGTTGCAATGGTTTGAAATCAGATTATTTTAGTTCTGGCATGCCCAGCCTCTGAATGGCAGCCAGCCAGACTGTATTTAGAGAAAGGCTATCCTGACTTTTTCCTTCAGCTGATTTAGAAAGGAAGAGGGACAAAGAGGGAGAAAAAAGAGGAAGAGTTGATTTGCTTGAGTTTTTGGTTAACTTCCGATTTTCATAGAAACAGTACTCAGTTTTATTTTCACTGTGCATAAAACATTCAAGGGAAATATAACTTTTCTTTAAAATATGTGCAAATCTCATTATCTTATAATCCATTTTCTAGAAAAACAACAGTTATTAAAGCATCTTTTTTTTTAACTCAAGACCTGTCTTTATATGGCCCATAGTCTAGTCTTAAAACAACCACTAAGTTGCTTTACATCTATATTAATGTCTATTGTTAACATCCAAATTACCGCCCTTCCTGACAAGGATTCCTGAATGAATAATCACTTGCTTCTGGTCATTAGCTTCATTTCAGCACTGCTGATAATGGTACAATCTGCAAGGATCGTAAACTCAAAAGTCACACTTACTATCTCAGCCTGGAGGAGAATTCCTTTGGCAGTTGTAGTGAAATGCTGGTCGAAGGCCAAGGTGGAGGTTGAGGTGTTGTAATCTGGTAGCGAGGGACTCCTGCGCACCGACACAGCAACAGGTCTCTCCATGATGCACTGACGCTGAGACCCTGTCTGCTTTCACTGAGACTGCGACTGCAGCAGAGGAAGTTTTGTTCCTTTCCCGGAATCCAGCAAGGACACCCATCTATGAAACAATACTATAAACAAACACGCCATTGTCTCTTCTCAGTTACTGACTCAAGAAAGACTTTTTTCTCTCTCTATTAGGGTTTTTTAAAAGTTTACACTGGTACTGAGTAAGATTCTTTTTTATGGTTTTAATTGTCATTATATTGTCATGTACAGAAAAAAACCCGAAGTGGTGTAGATTGGAAGGAAACAGATAAGTCATAGTTTAAGGTGAGTAGAGTAAAACTGTGAAATGTGCTTCGGGACATATTGATAACAACCGCTTTGTGCTGATGATGCTATATGATGCTGATAGCAAGAAAAGCAGTGTGAGGGACCACTGTGCTAGTCCCTTAGGTCAGACAACTGAAATCTGAAGTGGCTGGTTTATTACAGCAGCAGAACACAGCTAGAGTTTGTGATTTAGGCTTCAAGCTCATCACTAATTGTAATTAAGAAAAAATGAAATTGGGGAATATATATCCTAACGGGACCTATGCTGGGTTGCTGGGCTGATGGTTGGGTGGTGAAGGGGGTGAAAGAGTCGGCACTGACAAGTCTTTGGGAGAGAGTTCCAATTCCACAGCTTGATTCAGCAGGGGCTAAAGCGAACTGGAAGACCAGTTTGACGGATAAAATTTGACGTGAGTGAGGTTGATTCCTGGTTTATGCAGGAAGGATCCTTGGATGCTGGCCACTAGTCTGTTTTATGCCAGCGAACAGAGTCACGGAGGGTGGGCAGGCTGATGAGTTGATGTGATGAGTTCAACAATGAAGGACTCCAGAGAGAGAGAATTTTATTTTATTTTAATTTTTTTAATTTTTTTAAGTTAATGTGTTGCACAGAGAGCTGGGGAAATGCGTAAGACAGTACAGGCAAGGAAGGTGAGAGATTATTTTCAAAGTTAAGGACTGCTGAGCAAGTGAAATTTTATAAACTAGAAATGTAAATCTTTCTCGTAAAATTCTAATTCATTATTGGAGTTCTTAAATCAAATATTGGACCTAAACACGATGTGTTTCTGATGTTTTTGTGAAACTGCTCTAAGTAAACAAGCACTTTAGTACACTACAGTGCAGGCTTAACTGGTTGGTCTACAGCATTGTGATGAAGTTTACAGTGATGCACAATGAATGCTGAACTTGCAGGACAGTTGTGATGTTCATGGTCAATGTTAGGCTATAAACTCACCGTATCAAATTCAATTTAAAGTGATAATGCTGATTAAATTCACTCACTGATTTCTGCCTTTTATACTAGCTCTATACTGTCTAGGGTTCAGAAATTAGTCACATAGTTTGTGTAACATCTGATATCTTGTTGAATTCAGTTCACTCAATCCACAAAAACCAGGAAGCCTCAGAGCAGTAGCAGCACAGATCAGCTGATCAGAGTCTGTACACAATGAAAAACCTACTGGAGCTCACTGAACAAGTTATGTGACTTATTTCTAAGTAATTCTTTTTCACCTGCAGCACTTGATCTTGGGGTTCCCCCACGTGCCTAATCCCACTGTAATCCCCAGACATCAGGCATGTTAATGTATATTGAGTCGTTATACATTATGTTACATATCAGACTGTTTCTTTCTGAGTTTTTGCTTGAATTGATCCACCGCAAAAAATCTATTTTTTTTTGTTTCAGTTAAAAATATTTGATATTCATCAAGCGAAAATAACAGCAAAGATTAGTTTAATGGTTAAAATGATTGCTAGTTCACTAGAAAACTCTGAGTATCTCAGAAAGAGAGGCTGCAAATTGGCTGGTTTCGTTCAAAAGAACCACAATTCTAAAAGTGGCAAATTCCTTGTGGCCTCATAAAGTATGCAAAGTGCATAGTAAGCACAATAATGTACTACAAAACTTAGCAGAGAGTAACTTCTTGTAAATGAATTAAAGAAAAAAATCATTTTCTGTGTCTTCTGCACATACACTTTGCACAGTAGAGCACAAACATTCAAATGTACAAGCAATAGGTACATAAGTGAGTAGAAGGTGCTCTTAAACAGGAAATCTTGAAGCTGTATTGATTAAATTCTGTTCT
Organism: Tylochromis polylepis; assembly: GCA_015107715.1. Taxonomy (NCBI): domain Eukaryota; kingdom Metazoa; phylum Chordata; class Actinopteri; order Cichliformes; family Cichlidae; genus Tylochromis; species Tylochromis polylepis. The sequence continues at coordinate 11,113 of VVHJ01030105.1, forward strand.
CTTAGAAAGAAGAAAGGTTTAGGATCTAATTAGACCTGTTTTATTCTACACTGAGTGTGGGCCTGCTGCAGTGCAGTAAAAGAAGTGAGTGAATGACTTTGACCACAGGGGGGCAGTAGTTATGCATAGACAGGGAGAAAACCTTGCCTCAGAGGAAATAGCAGAGCACAGGGACAAAAGGCACAAGGTGCAGCTCCAACAAGACTCACTGGGCTGGTTAATTGTCTGCATGTTGAGTGTGTAGATTTCTTGTTCAACACATATTTTTCTTTGTTGTCGTTATTGTGTCGCATGGTCAAGGTAACACTATTTCGTTAAATGAATGCTTTCTCCCCACAGAAGCATGAACCCCTTAGGCATGCTTGCATCTTAGAAAGAAAGCAAACAAAGTTTCTAACCAGCATTTTAGCTGCTATGGTCATTAAATGGAAATGTTACAAACAGTTCTATACTATACTTTGTCCAAATGAAACAAGAGTACATAAGACTTCTGTTTGTCTTTGGCTCCTGCAGCTGTTCCCTCCAGGATTGAATCTGTGATTGGACAGAAGTGACTGGAATAACCAGGTGGCTTCAAACGAAGCCAAAATTAATATCAAGTCAACAAGATTCTTGGGAAACAGAATAAAAGAGGGGGGAGAGGATGAGGTTCATTGGGTTGGATCCCAAGCTCTCCCTCCCCAACATCAGATGCAAACAAATCGACCAATAACCTTCACATTAAGATGCTTTGTGGTGCCCTGCTGCAGTCAATATCTAGGACCGTGCATTATCTGACTGGATATTTTCAAGCTTTATCTTATGCTAGTTGATAGACTAATTCTGCTCTGCTGGGCACATTCTGCTCTGAACAGCAATATATCCACTGCAGCAATCTATACTCTGCATTACTCTCTCTGTCTATCTACATTTACTGAAGCAAAGGGGCAGCTTTTCTTTTCTTCCTCGAGCTAGTCGCCGACTACATGTAGCCAGTACAATAATAAAACTAACAGTGAGTGCAGGCTTTTCCGTGTGTACTGCAGGATTGACAGATGTCTGCACAAAAGCACATTAGTATTTGTTTGAGGACAATGGATTTTCTATATGAGCTGTCTAAAAGCTAATTATCACAATAGCTTTGGGGTCATTTCACTTTCAGTCTGTTAATTAAAAATGGAAATACAATCAGAATGTCATTTACTAATGTCAAGTTATACTCTCAATTATTGTTGTGCACATGAGTAAAAACTTACACAATATGGTTTTATTTTAGTGCATCATCACTATAGTTTGTCCCCATTTTATAGCACACTGTAGTGCTGCGCTTTCGTGTGAAATCTATTTGTGAATCCACAGAGCCACTGTTTTCTTATCATATACAGCACGCAAAAAGCAAGCTTTGTAGCTAAGGTGTACATTGCAAAATGTGCAGTCAGCACAGTGTCTGGACTGAATGTCTGAATACTGTCAATGTGCTCACATTAGAGCGGACACTGTCCTCAGCCACACATATGGGAAAACCATGACTGGTGACATGCCCAGCTGTTGTTGCTCTAAAGGTATTTGTGGTAGTTATCCAACTTCCATTTGCTGCTTTAACTCTTTTACCCTTCACCTAATACTCTGCATCTGAAACCTCCATTTGTCCCCCTACTTTCATTTGTAACAACACATTGTCACAATACACTGCTTGTAATGTACTGGCCAGCATTAATGGGATTTTCTTTGCCTGGCTAAATTTTAATTTTCATGTTTTGCAAGTAGGAATTTTGCAAAATGATCCAAAACTTTAATTATTTAATTAATATCTTCTACGTGTTACATACCTTGTAATGCCAGAAAAGCTAGTACATGTGCACTGGATGTAATCAATAAATATATCACATAGTTAGCCAGCGTTATAATCATAAATGAATACAATGGAGATCTTTTCTTCTCATCAATAAGCTGTTTCTCTGATGTGAGCAGTCAGTTTGTAAGTTGTTCAGTTAAATTTGTTAAAGTTTCTCCTTTAGCTCCCTGAAACACCACAAGGCCACAGATGATTACTGATTACTTCCCTGCTTTTTAGGAGGTTTCTGATCGCCTTAGACTTGTAGCTCACTGACAATGGCAATGATAGCTATGGAGACAGAAATAAGCCTATCCGTGTTGTTATCAGACTTTGTGTTGTTAAGCTTATGTACTCAAAAAACACCCAATATAATAATTAATGTAAGTAAAGCAGCATAAATATTTTTTTAAAAGAAAAGACTTGTTGAAGGAAAATATTAGTTTGCTACTATATCTGGGCAGAAACTTTGCCACTGCTGTTTCATTTCAACCCCCTCGAGCAATTTAATTCATTTGAATGAAATTCAGGTGAAGGCTGGCCTACAACCGGCTTACCTGCATCCAAAGCAGTCGTTCTGAAAAGTAATCATAATCTTAGAGCGGTTTAATTGAAAATGAGAAAATAAAACAAACAGAATTAGTTTTCCACTGACTCCAGAGGGAATTATGCAACAGACTAAAAATGTGCAGAGTTGTACCTTTTGTTGCTGGGCTTGTATTTTCGCTCTGAGAGTGTGGAAGGGAATAAAAGAGAGAGGGAGAAAAGAGAGGAATGTATCATATCTTTGCTGGAGATGTTAGAGCTTTTATTTGTTTTTTCTCTCCTGCCCTTACTTCCTTGCAGTGTTGTCTCCATTCTCATCATTGTCTCCATTGCTTCCCCATATTTACTCATCTCTGTGCCTCTAATTCTCCCCAGCTCTGTCGTCCTCTTCGTGGTGTGTGTTTAAATTCTGCCACTGTGACACAAAGCCGCACCACTGTTGCACACACGCTGCACCATTTACTGAAACTCTACATCCTGAGATGTGAATAACCTGAACTCCGCCTGAACCTCCACAACCCCTCTACAAACAGACACACACATGCACAGAAACACACACACTCACACACATGCACTAATAATTGTGTGCTAGCCCAGATGCTGCGCTGTAATTGGCCACTGTGGCTTCCCGCTGTGGGAAAGATATTTTTAACACACACACACTTAAAGACACACACACACACACATAAATCCTTGCCTCTGCAACATCTGCCACATCCTCCAACACATGTTATGGTGAAATGCATGCATTCATACACACATATATGCACATACCCGGTGTAACCATAAAAGCAGCCCCTCCCTGTTTAACCACCAGTCCTGACATCAGTTCTAAATAAAATGATGTGGTTATTCCCCGAAAGGCACAACCTCGCCCTCTGAGACGGTAACTGCTTGGTTTTGGGGGGGTTTTGTCTTCGTCAGTGTTTCCCTGTGGAAAGGCCTCTAGAACAGGATCATGTGCCAGTAAACATTTCTAATTAGACGTGCAGTGTATTCATTCAATTATTTCAAAAAATTTGGCTGTCATGTGACTCGTCTGTCTAGCAGAATTCATTTCGATCTAAAAATCCTTTTCTGTGTTGCTCACTTCGCTGTGATTTCTTTCCTTTTTCCTTCTCATACATATTCTTCTGACAAAAATGTTAGTCTGAGATTCACTGCTCAGCTTTCTCAATCACCTCTGCACTCTTAAAACCATCACTATGTTTTTGTCTTTTAAAGACTTGATTTCCCCACTGGCCCCACGTCGAGTTTTCACTCTCTCCTCACCTGTGAGTGCTGCTGTCCGTATGTGTTTGGCTAAAGTAAAAAGTGCTCCAACAGTAATTTTTCAGTAAATAATTGAGACGTGAGGCTCAACTTGCCAGTAGCTATTTAAGGTTGGAGCTCGGTATGAAATAATAAATGCACGGCCCTAATTAGAAAATCCCTGAGAGGAAGCCATGTCTGCTTTTCACCTTTTCGACTTGATGTTAATTACTTGTGAGGGTGTAACAAGGGACCATGATATTGTTTAAAATGGCTGAAACTTCAAGTTCTCTTCTAATATTTGTCAAAAACAATTTTAGTTTAAGATATTGTTTTGGCCTTCTTTTGCCGGGAGCACTGCACTGGCATAAAAAGTGATGATATTGAAGAGAGAGCTAGTAAGAGAAAGCAGCTTGAATAAAATCCCATATCATAAATACATAAGCTTAAGGCTTTGATTTTATGAAAATAAATAACTGAAACATCCATTCAGAAACTTTTTTATGAATAAAATAAGCAGAACAGAGTGTCTAATTCCTGATTGCACAGTTTCAGCTGAACACTTTTTAAGAATTTTTAAATGATTGCTAAAAGTGTTTAAGCATTATGTCATAATGTATCGTTCATCCATGTAATAGTTAGTATTAGCCTGTAAAACCCCTTCATTTTGGGACACTTTTTCATCCAGACTATGTCGAGTAAGTTTTACACATGTAGCCCAGTGACACAAATCCTGAATTCGCCTCAAAGGAGTTTATAATCTGCAGAGCAAACAGCACCATTTTGATATAATTTATATTTTCTTCCATGACTGTGGTTGTTTCCTGGAAGACAGGTATGAAAGGTACACTTTGAAGGATTGTTTTGTTCACTGCGGATTGGTTTATGTCCAAAAGGAATGCAAGCTTTGTCCAGGTTGGCGGCGAGAGCGACCTTCCATCTCTTAAAGAGCATTTACTATCTACTAGCCCCACTAGTTAAGAGAGACAGAGGGTGGGAGGGGAGGGGAAGGGCTAGGGGGATGGGGGAGCAAAGCGAGAGGCAGAAAGAGAGAGAGCGATGGATGTATCAAACAGCAGCCCCCTGCTGAGCAGGGAATGGAAAAGCTGCTGGCACCGACATGAATATTTCAGCAGATAGCTACAGCTCTCTGTACCCCCCACCCCCTCGCTCTCAGTCTGTCAGTCTCTCACTCCCTGTCTCTCACCTTTTCCTTCTTTCCACTTCCTCCCCTCGAAACCTTCCAAAGCCTCCATCCTACTTCTCTCCTTTTACTCTACCATGGAGTGGAGTGTGATAAGGTAGTGAGTGATAGAGATGGAGCAAGTGACAGACAGACAGACAGAGAAGGAGAGAGGGAGAGAGACCTCTTCGGACTGAATTCTAGGTAGCCAGGAAAATGGCTCCTGAATGCAAATTTGGGAAGGCGGCAGCAGAGTGTTGACTGAACTTGGCTGCTTCCCCAACCTCCCCCATTAGACACTTGTGATGGTTTGGCCCGAGGTAGTTAGGCAATAAAAACAGAACAAATGGAGCAAAACAAATATCAGCAGGCAGACAGTTTCTCTGGAGACCTTAATAGATTTTTAACAGTCAGATACTGCTATTTTTTGTCAATAATTTAACGACTTCTTTCCTTATCTGCTGTGTCTTTTTAGCTGTCTTTTTATCTTTTCAATTAGCACGTGTGGATTTGTATGCGACTCTAGAGCTGGTCTGTGTGTTGGGGCGATGATAAACACTAATGACTGATCACCAGAATATTCCCTTGATCACCAATAACTCGTGTTTCTTAAAACTGCACACAGCTACAATGCAAAATTTGGATGCACAGCTCACAGTGAAGGTGAGCTGTTGCCTGGAGGTGCAGTCTGTGTGATCTGTACTTGTTTTCTATGCAAAAAACAAAAAAAGTTTTTACAAAAAAGGCACTGTTGTAAATGTGTCTAGAAAGTGTACACTTTAAGCCTGAATAAAACAAGTCACTTGAGAACGTCAAATATATTTGAATAATATTCAGACTTGATCTGCGTAGCACCGTCGAGTTCGTATTTTTGGCATCAAATCCAAAATAGGCAAAACCCTTGGGTGGCAGGAGTCTGCAATCAGAAACTTTTAGGGAATAAGGGAATGGATGTGTCTTATTCATCTTATTGAAAAACAATCCTTGATTCCTTCAGTTTCATTTGAAAAGTCTTATGATTATATACTAATGAAAGAATAGTCCTCAGTATGGCTGTTGCAAGATGAGCCTTTATTTCAAGTTGGGAGAAATGTGACTTCTACAATGTCTTGAGCCTATAAAGGAAAGTGGATGTGGAAATTCAGTCTATTTTAATGATGACAGAAAATATCATTTAAATAGATGTGTTGGCAGCCAATTAATATCCTTAATTTAGTGTATTAATGCAGCCTTATTATTTGTATTATTGTATTTTTCTCCATCACTTTCTATATCAAGGTCTTTAATGATGATAATGAACAAGGATTGGTGCCTTGAGGTTGAATACTTGTGCCAATCAGTAAAGCTGCAGTTTACACTGATCTCTGTAAACTCCTATAATACAGTGTGTATATAAAACAGAAACCAGTGTTACCAGTTCAGTGTCAGACAAAATGTGAAATATCCTCACAATGTCTGCTCCTGAGTTGAAAATTTGAAAATAGCCAGCAAAGTGTTTTTGCAGAAAATTATTATGCTACATGAAGCTGACCTTTGACCTTTTGGATTAAAAAATGGTATCAGAATAATGATTCTGTCACATTACACCATTGTGTAAAGTTCCTTCATAATTGGCATGGTTCATGAGGTCACAGTGACCTTTCAAGAAAAGAACATTTCACCTCTAAGTCAAAATTACTTCTTTTTTTTGGCAGATATATTCAGATTCTCTCTGAGTGTTCCTGACATTTAGTGCCTACTTGAGTACAAGTGAACATTTTTGCCAAATTTGTAGAAATTACCTGAAGTTTTGCAAGTAACATCACGTACAAATGGAAAGACTGGAAGGACAACCCTAAAACATCTGTGGTCACCAGCACAGAGGCACAGTTTTGCTGTACTTTAAAACAGAAACATAAGTCAACTTTAGGAAGGAATACATTTAACAAACAAAAAAAACTAACATAATCTGTCACATTTTTTTTAGTAATCTGACTCGTAGATTCTGACTGAAACTATTAAAAAACTGAAGAAAGCATGCCACAACTACTGTATATGGTAATTCGAAGGGGGGAAGCATATTCAATACATGTTATATGTGTTTGTGTTAGAATAGCAGTTTTCATTTGTGTTTTTGAAATCTGTGAATAAAATCTGATTTCTTTGGGTTCAAATTCAATTGCTTCTGCTACAAAACTCTTGACTGTTAAAAAAAATGTATGTTTTTGATGTCTTAGCCATATTTTTACAATTTCTTTAACATTTAACCAACACACCCTCCCTTGCTCTTTTTGCTGTTTGCCTGTTTTTCATATACAACCACATGAAGGCGAAAGGGCTTCAGATTTCAGCGGCGCAGTAGTCGCTTTTTGGCTGCACTGGCCTCGTTTTTGTGCGAATCATGTGCCAGTTTTAATGAATATCATTTAGACAGTTCTTGCCTCTGTTCCCAGTTTGGTTCTCTGATTCATAGTTAATAACATGTTGCGTTTGCATCATGCAAAATGAAAAGGCCCACATTGCTTCTCACATTAATACCGAACAAAAACACTCAAAGGAATCTGCAGATGTGCTGCAGAACTCTCACAGTTTAAATAATTGGTGCAAAGGCAGTAATTACAATTTGATAGAAAGTGTTCCAAAATTTAGAAGAAATCACAATAAATGTTGAAAATGGTGAAAAAACAACAACAACAACAACAGAAAAAACAAACTGTGAAGTAACTGAAAAACATGTAGACAAATGACAAATTAAAGTCTTAAATTAAGCTTGAAATACTTTTGGTAAGCTGTTGGACCGTCATGTTCCAACTCCAAACAACTTAGCTGTTATTTAAGTTTCATGCACCATGTGAGGGAGTGTTGCCAAAATTTCATTATGTTTCCATAATTTATAGTGACCTGTCTCTCTGTACCTACCAGAAAAATGCACTGCATAGCAAAGTTATCAGATCAGGCAGGAGTATGACTGCTACTTCAGATGACTGTCTGACCCTTAGCTGTGTGTTGAAGGGTGTAGGCTTAAAGACTGGTTCTTTACTGGTTCCCACACTGGATCCTAACTCAGTTTTAACAATGTGTGGTGTGTGAGTGTGTACCATGTGAGTCATCCTGTACGGCCAAGTGCTTGGCCCCTGCCAGATATAGAGCAATAGTGAACCCTGATAACACCACAGTACTGCTAAATGA
>VVHJ01030118.1:11279-27341 GCA_015107715.1 Tylochromis polylepis
TATCTGCACTCCTCGTTGTGTTTGATGAAGAAGCTGAAGGGTAAAACGCCAGCGGAGCAGCGCTGGCTCCGACGGCAGCTCAAAGACCCGTATGTCAAAGCTTCTCAGGCCCAAAACTTTCGATGCAGGAGCGCCTTCAAGCTGCTAGAGATAGATGACAAGTTCAGGCTCTTACAGCCTGGATACACTGTGGTGGACTGCGGAGCTGCTCCTGGAGCCTGGAGCCAGGTGGCAGTCCAGAGGGTCAATTCAGCTGTGACAGGTGAGAGGACATACACGTTTGTGGGAGGGGCGCCTGATACGATTGTTACAACGTTTAACATAGAGTATGTGCTTTTGTTAAGACTGTATGTCAGGGACGACTTTGAGCACAATCTTATAATATTTTGTCTGAGTTCTCCCTATTGTGGAATGCTTCTGTAGTTTTCCAAGCGAAAAGTATTGTGGCTCATGCCCAACTTTCCTAATAAGATTATTTAGGTATCGTAAAATGTCACATTGATTGATTTTGTTTTTGTTTTTGTTTTTAAATATCTGCAGTGTGGTTTGAATATTAGCATTCAGATACCGAAGCTGGTCTTAATATCCATCATGTCGGCGTTTATTCCTAGTGATGCAGATTGATGGGAAGAGTCTGCACAACATTTACCACACAAACAGTGCTCTCCAAAAAAAAAAGAAGCAGATGTGATAGACTGTGATGTAGTACCAAGCCGAAAGTTATTGAAGCCTGTGGCAGATGCATTAATAAAAGCAGGAAATTCACAAAAGAAACTTGTATTGATGAGAATATAGAATACATGCTATTATAATTTGTTAAAATTATGTGTTAATATAATTATCAAATAAGTTGTCTTGCTTCTCTAGATAATTGTGCAAGGAAATAGACTGGCTTTTATATCCAGACTTGTCTTTCTTGTGGCTCAGCCTTAAATAACAGTGACTTTAATTTACAAGCTTATTTTTCTATCTTTCCTATTACCTTAGATCCAGAGTTGCCACGTGGTATGGTTGTTGGCATTGATTTGCTGAACATACCGCCTCTGGATGGTGCTCACTTCCTGTCCAGTTGCGATGTCACAGACCCTGCCACACATGCCAAGCTGTTGGAGCTTCTTCCCCACGGCAAGGCTCATGTCATCCTGAGCGACATGGCACCCAATGCCAGCGGTTTCAGAGAGATGGACCACGAGAGACTCGTCACAATGTGTTTGTCTTTGATAGACTTGGCTGAGAAAATTTTGCAGCCCCAGGGTTCTCTGCTTTGTAAATACTGGGACGGGATCCTTGCTCATAAACTCCAGGAAACACTCTCAAGTGTGTTCAGTAGTGTTCGGACTTTAAAGCCAGATTCCAGCAGAAAAGACTCAGCTGAACGATATTTCCTTGCCAGAATGTACAGAAGGCCAATAAAGTGACGTTTAATTCTGAAGTGTGTGCTCTGTTCAGTCTGAACATGACGAAGGGGCTCTCTTAGTAGCTGTCATCAAAAGATGGCACTGTTGAGGCATCAGTAAGGCTGACTGCTCCAGGCACAGAAGCAAACACATTAAACACTGTGATGCTGGCTTTTAAGCCCTGCAAACTTAACACAGCAGCAGTGAATCAGTAATATGTAAACCTATGCAAGAATCAGTTTGATATTCCTCAAGAGCCCAATGCAGTGCTTCTCTGAAGTTATTGTTTGCCCCAAGTGTTTGTTCTACACACTCAGACTGGTATTTGCTTTGTTACAGAAAGTCATCTACCAGTGGTGCTTATGCTAATAATTTGCACTGCCAGCCATGTAGAAATAAGTAATAATTCTCTCACTGAGAGCTCACAGAGAGGGAAAACTAATACATAAGAGTCAAACACAGTATGACTAACTGGAAGTGGGATGCTACTCAAGTGTTATTGGGTTTTGACAGTAAAAACATGTCCATTTCCTGTGAAAAAGTGATAGGCACAGTCATTTCAGTTTTGTTTTTGTTTTTTTTACTTCATATTTTCACAGATCTCCTTTAAATCACTGAGGTGAACACTTTCATTTGTTTCTATTATTTATTTATTTTTTTTAGTACAACTGGTCATGAAATAAAAGCACATTTTGTAGTCATATAGTGTCACAGTCTTGTCCTGACTTGTAGTGCCATTCACCAGAGCCAGATGCATATACGATGTCAGTATCTTCTCTTCCCCTCTTAGTGCATTAGTTTTCATGTATCTACAAGCAGCTATCATTTTTTTGTAGGGCATTTTATGCTTTTAGTCCAGTGACAGAAATAGATTGGGAATGACTTGCCACAAAGGTCTCCAGCTGGACACCGACTTAGGATGTTGCTTTACCCTTTGGCCAAAAGGGCTCTGTCATGTACAAATGAGTGAATAACAATGAAATGCAACCATGCGCAGAGTTTCAAAGCAGAAGGCGTTATTTCAGGCAGCCCTGGTTCTAAAAGAAAAATCCCCATTCATTTTACAAACAGATATGCAATTTGCTGAATACTTCTACAGCGTCTATGTCTTTCATGGTTAAATAAATCAGTACAAAAGATTAACATCTGTGCTGGCAAACATTTGGTTCTTTAGTAAAAAGTTATAGGTCAAACCAGACGATAGCTTGAACTCCAGTAAAAGAAGTATTTTTCGTTTGAATTCTGATTAATTTGTGGGTGGATTTGTAACAAATCTACCATAAAAATAAAGTGTTTTAAATTTGCTTTTAAAGTTATACTAATCGCAGTCCTTAGTACTGCAGTACAATAAAGCAAATGCCGTTTCTAGAGGGATAAAGAGCCTTGAGAGGCTCTGTTATGGTTTTAGGTACAAATGTCTGGAAGTCGTTTACAATAGTTGAGTAATAAGGTCAAAGATGCGTAACATTTAGTGGATGTGAATGTTGCTTTTTAGATTGTAAATCTGTGCAAAAATGTTGAGCCACCTCATATTTCTTAATGTTTTGCTAGAAAAATCTGAAATGGGAACAAATTTATTTATTTTTTTTCTGGTGTGTCCAATCAAGTTCTTTTGTACTTGGGCATACCCCAGTCTTTTCTCCCTATTTTCCTTCCTAAAGAAGGAATTCATGTCAGTCACCCTTCCACTGAGACCATATGTGATCAAGCTTCAGTGAACAGTAGATAGATCAACTGAAGGACGAAACGCAATCTGCTGTAGTTTGCCTTTTAGGCCCGACACTTCTTTTGTCCTCTACTTGTCCAGTTTACTTTTTTTTTTTTTGAAAGAACATAACACACACCCTGCCAAGATATGATGTTTTCAGCTAATAGTTTTTTGGGAATCACCTCGTTGGTCAGAAAATTTTTTTTTTTTTTCAAACTGTTTTATCTTTGGCAAGAACTGTGAACAATTTATGTTTTCCTGACAGGTTGTTGGTAACAAATTACCCAAAGAAACAATTTCAAATGGATTATTTGCTTACTGTTACGCAACACTGGTTCATCCACTGATTTTGGTTCCTTTGGTGCTTAAATGATTTATAGGTCAGTGCTTTGGCTTAACAAACAAACAAAAAAAGACAAAAGAAATCTGGTGAGGTACAAGGACCGGACTGAGAATGAGTGAAAAAACAGAAAAAGTCTAAATAAGGAAAACTAAAAGACCTTCAGAAAGCTGTAAAAACTGCAAATACTGAAATACAAACAAAACTACTTCAACGAAAATACAAGAAAGTCTGGCCCCGTGGGGGGTGGGGGGTGTGTGCCTCGAGTCTGAATGAAATTTAACTGAATATGAATATTCATATTTGCTTATTTTTTCGCAAATGTGTCTAATGCTGAATGCATAATCTGAATGTATGTAAGTCGCAAACGATAACTGAAAATATTTTATTCCTTATGAAAATACAGTTCACCAAATGACTTACAAGCTGTTCTTGTTTTGAAATCAGTTTAGTCCTAGATTGTTTTTTTTTTCTGAGTCTGATCCTGCTATAAAAAGAAAATTAAAATCCTAATCGAGCTCAAATTTGCATTTATGAAGCAAAGAAAGAGATTGCTCACATGAATAGATTAATATGGCTGCTATCTGGCCTTTCTGTCTCAGGAGTGATGAGTAATACAGTGTGAACTGAAACATTCATGCCTCTTGGTAAAATTTAACTGCATAGAAGGGAGACTGACCCCTAAAGATGATTGCTCAGAATGAATGGGAGCAGCCATGCCTGTTGATGAAGCTGATCGTGCAAGATGTGAACAGATGACCAATTTTACTTCTCATTACTTGTTGATTATTCAACCCTTTGCTATTAGATTTAAATTATTTCAGAATTACTGTGGGATTTATGTAAATTCCACTGGACCGGAGTGTTTCAGCTCAGGATAAATGATGATTCATTCACAGGCTAATTCATTCTTCCCTGGACAGCTGCAGGTATCGTTGTAAATGAAGAGAGGAAAACAGAAAGCCACAAATTTTGATATTCAGATCTGTCTGCTGAGATGTGGTAATTACCTTTACAATCTGCCACGTAACACCAGTTTGAACTGCTTTGGTTTGTTATTTTCTGCACATGATTAGATGGACTTTACTTTTGATCTACAACAACAACACATTTCCACATGGCATCATGGTGAAAAAAGTACACCCTGTTTCTGTTCTAATGTTTTAGATATCAGGACTTCATAAAAAATATTCTATCCTTAGCAGTCCTCAAAATTTGGAGCATTTAATTTCAGAAGAACTAAAAAACATGACATACTATTTAACAAAAACTAAGCTGAAAAGCAGAATGTGTGAAAAACTACAACTGTAGGTACATTCCATGATTCAGCTTGCACAATTTCCTTTAGCAGCAATAACTTATAGTAATTGTTTTTCTGTACTGGTTTATCAGTCTCTCACATCATTGTGGAGGAATTTTGGTCCACTCTGCTTGCAAACCTTTGTCATGTTGCCATGTTCTTTTTAGATAGAAATGGGTTTCTCCTGGCAAACAAGAAACACTTGCCAAGTCTGTCTAATTGTACTGTCATGACCTTTAACATTTAGAATGCTAACTGAGACCTGTAGACTCTCAGATGTAGCTCTGTTTTTTTTGTGGGGTTTTTTTGCAATTTCTCCAAGCATTGCACGCTCTGACCTTGGGATGAATTTGCTGGGGTGTCCACTAGCGTCTGTCTGGAATGTTTTGCACCCGTGAATAATCTTTCTCACTGTAGAAGCAATAGGCTTCAAATTGTTTGGAAATGGCCTTATAACCCTTCCCAGATTGACGGGATGCAACAAGCACTTCTTTCAGATCACTGCTGATGTATTTTCTCCTTGGTATCATAATAATACACACCTGAATAGTCCAGAACAGCAAACTGGCAAAACGTTTGATTTACAGACACTTGCTCATGATCAATTAATCAACTTCATTTGATAATTACCACCTGGCTGCTGCTAACCCTCTTAATTCCCATGGAAGCAATAAGAGTGTACTAAGTTTTTTTTACATACTTCTTCTGTGTTTTGGTTTAGTTTTTTGTGAAATAATGAATCTGTATAATACATGGTTTATTTTTAATCTCAGGTTGTATTTACCTAATTTAAAGACCTACTAAAGACCAGACAATTTTGATTATTTCCTGATATGTAAATCTTATAATTTAAAGAGGGTGTACTTGCTTTTTACCTTGACTGTAAGACAAGAAGAAAAAGTCCTATTGGCAAGTCGCTAGAATATAATTAACAGCTATTCAGTGTCATCCTAATCAAGAATTAACTTGAAATTTCTGTTCATAAACGTTTACTTTTCTTACCTTATGAATAAAAATGGGTTTACTTGAATAATAAATAGTCTCTTCCTGTGTAATCTGACGTTATTTACTCTGGTGGCAAAAGAGTGTAGAGGACCCCCAATTAGAAAAGCCCTCAAATGGTTTGAAAAGAGAATTGATCTCTTACTACACAGATTTTTGTGTAAAAACTGTATGTATGGATAATTAAATGATGCAGAACATGTTTATATCATGCAACAAAACTCTGAATCTTTCTGAAAAAAAGACCTCCTTTTTGAATTTTACCCTGTCCCACTAATAAAAACAAACATTGCCTCTAATATTAACACAGTGGAACTCTCAAATTGGCAGGAAATTAAAGAAATGGAAATATCTTTTCTAACCGTCGTGCCTTTCATTCCCTTGGCTGACCTGAGTTGCCAAAATGAATTGCTCGTCTGACAACATTCATCATTTCCAGTGCCTGTCCCTGAACGTTAGCAGACTGAGCCAAGCAGGCATTCACTGACATAAAGTAATGAATACTATTATGATGATAATTTCATACCATCTTCACAGGGAAAAAAAAAAAAAAGAATCTGAAATCTTAGGGCTGTATGAAGACTGCAACTCTTTTTTTACTGGAAACTCTTTCAGTTCATGATGGCAAGCGATTTAATATAATGGAAATTTTCTGGTAAACAAGCGTGTTTCTAAGAATACGTGGGAGGGAAAATATTCTCTTCAGACATTATTTTTATAGTGCCTCATTGCCTCTCAGACAACCGTAAAAAAACAAAACAAAAACAAAAACTTACAGGTGTTTTGTGTCTGCTTCTCTGGCATTGTTATACAAAAGGACACATATCAGTGAATAATCTTGATCTTTGCTCATCAGGGGTTGCAGCAGTCCTGCAGAAAAATGTCAGGAACATTACAGCAAACCGGGTGAAGGTTGGATGTGGTACGAGGGTTAAAGAGACACAGGATAAACAAAGCATGGTCTACATTTGTAACCCCATATCTACTGACATTTACAACGCAGAGCGGAAAAGGGAAACTGAGAGATAAAAACTTTGAACTAACTTTGTGTTAAGATTTTTGCAAGTGTGGATGTTTTCAGGTGATTTGTGAGACTTGGTTAGTAAACTAATGTGTGATAAAAGAGTGCAGAGAAGGAGAAGATGGTGATCAAATATTGTTGTCAGGGTCCTATTAATGAGCTATTCAAATTCTTAGCTTTTTTTTTCTTTCCTTATGTATTTGAGGTTGTTTCCCTTTTCTATGTTCCCATTCTCTTTGTCTTATTGCTTTTTTTCTGTGAATTTATTGTTGGAGTACAGACATGTAGTCCAAAAAATGACCTCCTAAATCCTTTTCCTAATCATTTTTCCTTGACCTCAGTGGAAAATGTCATGAAAAGGTGAGAAGCAGAATTTATAAGAACTTAGGAAATGTGAAGTATGTAGACAATCTGACTGCACTTGCACTAGACTTCTTAACAATGTGATGGTGAATGTCTCTCCTTTTGAAACTAGAATGTCCAGAAGGTGGACTACCAAATGCAGATCTTAGGTTTCATGTAGGCTATATCATCGAGAACCACTTGGCAAAACACCACTTCATTACAAAAAAAAAATGAAATTGCAAAGAAAAAGTAAAACATAGCCTAAAAAAAAAGAAATATAATTGTATTTTCTGCTGGAGACTGATCCAGGGTAACTCCTTTCCACCTTTTTGTTGAAGATTTCTGTGAGCAAAATAAAATTCCCTCCTCCCCTCCATCACCTATCCACGATGACCCGAAGTTCAATTTATGATAATCCTAAAGACTGAAAATACAGGAATGGACATGAATAATGCCAGCTGAACTATAGCAAAACTTAAAAGCACTTGATCAGTTAATGTAGCTCATGATAGAGAGAGCTTAGAGAGCTTCTGTAATGCAAGATCATTTGTTAATAAGAATCAGATTCGATCACTGCAGTGTATTGTTTGTAGTTAACCTTTAATCTGTTCCAATGATGGATCCTGCCTTATTATTTAGAGAAATCAAACAATTATGGTTGTCCGAGAGATTTTTCCAGGTCACTTCACTTGGTCAGTAGTGTCCCTCAGCAAATTTAACCATCTGACTGCACCCTTGGTCTCCCTTTCAGTTCCTTCTCGTTTTATTTTGAAGATTAGTTCCTCATTTGACTTTCTTTGTTTTTACTTCCCAACTTTTTTTCCACCTATGTTGTGTCCGATTACCTGTGCCTTATTACCCTTTCTTTATTATATGTATTTAGTCTGTGTCGGTTCTGTTGTCAGGTTCCTTGTCAAGATTCCCACTTTCAGCTTTCATGTCTTCATTTGGCTTCTTACATGATTTGTACCTTTTATGCATTAAAAAAACAAAAAAACCCCAAAACTCATACCTGCTATTCTGTCTTGGTTGGTTGTCTGTGTGTGAATCCACTTGATCAATGTTATTACTACAATATGCGAATTGTGTTTATGCTTTGAATTACATAACGTCCACATCTCCCGCTAACGTGTCTACACTACTGTTGCACTTCCTGCTTTTTATAGGCAGCACTCTGTAAACGGATAACTGCAACATTTACTCTAAGAGGTCTGAACTGATGAAACATTATGTTAAAAAATGACATTTTTGATTTAAACCCACTGGAGCTCTGGAATAATAATGCTTCATTATTACCATCAGCTATCTTTTAAAGACTGAACGACACTTATCAGTCTTTGCAAACACTTCAAGCATTTGAAATGGTTAGAGCTTAACATCAAGTTCCCCATGAATCAGCTAAAGAGTACATATAATTAGATTTCCTTTGATTTTTCTTTGTGAAGCCCTCCTCCATGTCCAATCACTTTGGATCATTTAAAACCTTTCACAGTTTTACTAAAATAGGAGGTTAATAATGGTTCTAGAAATAACACTAATATATATTTAACACATATTAAATTATAAAAAAAATATATAGGACTTTTAACTCGCATGAAAAATCAAGCAAACAAACATCAAAGAACAGACTAGTTCGATCAGGTACATTGCTGGAATATCTGTTGACTAAAGGTCACGCAGTTGAAATATGACTCAGAATGTTGCATTAGACTGTAAATCCTCGCTTTCTTCCCTGATCTCCAAATCCCACTGTGGAAAATCCCTGTTATACTCAAACCCAAGAAATATCTGAAATCTCTTGGCAATGTTAATATTAATTTAACTAAAAAACAATATCACTCATTGCTCTTTTATATAATAAATGTGTTCTATTTAATATTAAACAAATGTCCGTTCCTGAATGATAGTCTTAAATTAACATTCTGTCCGGATCCTTGAAATGTAGTCAAGTGAATATGATCTGAATGTTATCTTTTCAGCAGTAAATTTATTATGATATTGGGAATGTTGGTGGATTTCCAGACCAATGTTGGAGAAAATCCAAAACAACTTCATTCTTCTTTGGCAAGTATTTGGTACAATGTGTGCTTTTTGTCATGCTGCGCAATCCATTTTCACTTAAAATTAAGCTTAGTTCTGTTATGAGATGCAGAAATACCACTGAAACCATGACACTCACACCACCATGTTTCATCGCTGGGATACAGTAATAATACTGGAATGCAGTGTTTTCCTTTATCCAAACACAGCGCTTTTCAATTTAAAAATAAAAGTTTAATTTTGGTTTCATCCACCCACAAACGTTGTTTCAACAGCCTTCTGGCTTGTCCTCGTGATTATTAGAAAACTGTAGATAGGCAGCAGTGTTCTTTTTTGGAGAGCACTCGATTTCTCCTTGCAGCCATGCCAAGGACACCATTGTTGTTCGGTGTTCTCCTGATGGTGGACTCGTGAACATGGACAGTGACAAGTGTGAGACAGGATTTATTAGAAATGACCTTTTTGACTTTCAAGGCTATTACACGTCTTGCTCTTGGAGCGATCTTTGTTGGTTCTGTAGAGGTTAATGCTGTTTTTGAATTTCACTCATTTGTACACAGTGTGTCTGACTGTGTCATGATCAGCACAGTTTTTTTTTTTTCCTGAAGAACTCATAAATCTTTTGTTCATGATAATAATTCACTTCAAATATGTATTGTGAAGATCAGACTTTCAGAGATCCTGGTTCTTTGAATAAAACCAGTGCAGACACTCATGCCTGATTGTCATTCTACTGACCGAGACCACCGGATTCTTATTTCTCTTGCAGTTTTACTGCCAATCCTCAGGATCCACATATTTTTTTTCCCTCTCCCCTTTGTAAAAACAGTTACTGTCTTAAACAAGTATACGGCTAAGCGCAATATTTTCTTTGGTTCAGTTGAGTTCTTTTATTTTAATTTCATTGCATGTGTTAAAATCAGGTAGTTTTAGGTCATTATTTATACAGAAATATAAACTCTGAAAGAAATGTCACAAGAAATATCTGTGGCCAGATTTGACATGGGGACATAGTCATAAAATCCTCAGTCTACTATGACTACTATGAGTGTTGTTGGACCACTGATTATTTGTTATTTCAGGCTACACAAATATACTTTATTTTAACTGACATGCTGTTTTTATGCCATAATTTGCCATTTTTTCCCCAATTAAATATTTTAGGAACAAATCATTTTTGCTGCAGAATCCTTATGCTGAATCAACATCGTTTTAGAATATGCAACAAAAGAAAGAAAAGGTGCTGTGAAAATGTAAACAAAATTTGACTGAACATAGAAACACTGAGCATAGAACATATCAAATTCAAACGCTTACATTGAAAAAATAAACCATTTAAAGAACAAAAAGTTAATTTTGAGTTTGATGGCAAGAACATGTCTTTAAAAAGTTGTGTCAGTGCCATCTATACCACAGAGTACCATCCTCTTTTCTCTTAACAACAGTTCACAAATGCACGATAACTGAAAAGATCAGTTTCTGGACTTTTGGGAGGGGAATGTTGTCTCATTCTTATCCGATATAGGATTCTAGCAGCTAAAGAGTCCTAGATCTTCTTTGTTGTATTTTTCATTTCATGCTGTATTAAATGCTTCCAACTAGTGAAAGGTCTGGACTACAGGCAGGCCAGTTCAGAAGAACCTGGACTCTTCTACTGTGAAGCCACACTGTTGTAAAATATGCAGCATGCATTTTAGCAAGGCCTTCACTGAAAAAGATCTCATCCGGGTGAAAGCATCTGTTACCCTAAAACCAGTACATACCTTTCAACATTAAGAGTGCCTTTCCAGATGTGTGGGCTGCCAATTCCATAGGCACTAATGCACCCCCATACTATCAGAGACGCAGCACCGATAACAGTCTGGATGGTCCCTCTTCTCTTTAGTCTGAAGAATGTGGATCTTATATTTTCTCCCTAAAATTTCAAATTTTAAGACAAAGCAATTTTCCACTTTGACTTTCTGCTTTTAAATAAGCGTTGGGCCAAAGAAGACGGCGGTGTTTCTGAATCATGTTCACATATGACATCTTCTTTGCATCATGCAGCTTTAACCTGAATTTGTTCCTCAGCCCATGCCTGTTTTTAATGTAGTGCCACCTGAGGGCATCTAATATTTATTTTTGGCCTTGTCCCTTGCACACAGAGATTTCTCCAGATTCTCAGAATCGTTTGAGGATATTGTGTACTATAGCTGATGAGATATTCAAAGTCTTTGCAGTTTTGTGTTCTGAAATTGTTTTACAAGTTATAGATGCAGTTTTTTTTTTTTTTGCTGATTGGTGAACCCCTGCCTCTCTATGATGCTCTTTTTTTTTTATACCCAGTCATGTTACCAACCGATTAACCTAATTAGCTGCAAAATGTTTTTAGTTTAGCTTTTTAGTGCCACTTACTTTTCTAGCTTTGTATTGCTAGTTAACACATTTTATTTGTATTTTATTAACATATTTTAACATATTATTAACACATTTAATTTATATTTTAGACAGCATCACAGCTTTTTGAAATTGAGGTTGTCAGTAGCTACTCTCTGCAAACAGCAGAATTATGAAATCCAAGTTTAAATGTTGTTTTCTTTTCCATTTAATTAACTTGCCATGGGACAGGTGGGGAGCTATCTTCTGGGGATCGCGTAGCCAGTCTGCTTGCTGTAAAATAGACAAATGAGAAAATACAGCTGGGATTGAAGACTGGGTTAAAGACAGATGGTGCAATGGCAAATTGTATGACATTCTACTTCATGTAACTGTGACCGGACAGAAACACTTAATTTATTTTTATTCCAGCTTATGAAATATAAGAGGAGCTACTTTGTACAAGAATTTATTACACCACACTTTATTGCTTGCAAATACACATTTTCTCACAGCTGGTGAATCTTGTTTTATTTAATGCTGAAAAATGTTTCAGCAGATAACGCAATATTCCCATTGTGCTGAAGCTTATGCAAGTCTGCTTAGCTGTAGTTATATAAATTAAGAATGTTTATCAAATCTGAGCCTTTGAAGTAAAGTTCATCCATTTAGCAACTCAGGTAATGACTATAAGCCCAATGGATTACTTAGTAAGTGAGAAATGAAGCAAGGGGATCTTCTAGAGTGGGCAAGCTCATTAATTTTTCTAGAGATGCTGAAGGCAGGACTTCACGTGGTTGTACAGTGAGCGCCCCTTGGGTTCATGTCAGCGCTGTACTGAGAGCTGGTTGTACAACCAGAGGCGCTGTGTTGGGTTTTGTTTTTCTCAAGCAGAATGAAAAATAGGTCCGATGAGGTGTCTGTAGGCTCCAGCAGTGCTCTACTGGTTGTTATGGTTGACTTGTCTCATTTCTGGAAGGTGCAAAACTTCACCTATTGGGGGAGTTGTCATTCTATCAGCAGGAGAGGAAGATAACACTTTTGGCAAGGCATCTAACATTCTCTCAGAGTGGAGAGCAGCAGGAGGTTGATGAATGTAGAGGAAAAACATGTCCTCATTGTTATGCAAGAGGACTGAATTATAGTTGTTATAGATACTGCATTTGGTTGATTCAAGCTGTGAATTTAAATATTCATATAATTTGCAATGATCTTGTGTTAACTTGAAGCACTATCCAATTTCAGGACAGTGCATCAGCATCAGTGTTGACATACAATAAGCTATGAAAATAAACATTGCATCACTCATACACAGATACAAAAGCTGAAATCCAGGCCATTATTTATGTTTTACTCACTTTTTCTTTTTAACCATTTGATGCATACGCTTCTCCACAGCAACACACAGAAATCAATCCAGCGTTTGTCTCCAGAGAAAATAATCAGCTGGGATTTAAGAGGGCATTTTGTGTGTTTACAGTGGATGTTGTGGGATGTTTCTTGTTTTGCCTTAATGCCACAGGAACTTGCAAAAAAGGCTTTGAAGTGAACTATATAGGAGGCTGCAAATGAAACACTCATCACAGCTAATCTCCATATGAGTGCTTTGAGAAACAACAAGGGAAAGATGACACACGTTAGCTTATTTCTTTATTTGACATGTTTGAATAAAACTAATATTCATGAATACTGCATCAATACAATCGGTATGAAAACTAGCAAAGAAATAAGTTCCCTAAAAGATGGATGCGTGTGGCAACCGAGGTCGCGTCAGGTTGTTGGTCAGGAGGCGAAGAGAGGTGAGGGGCGGCCTGATGATGCAACGAGCAGCAGCTGAGTCCCATTAACTCTCCATATCTGTCCCTGTCCTTCAGCACAGTTACAACCTATTCCCACTGCTTCGCCATATGGTGGCTTCATCTTTTGCTGTATGGGCTTTATTTCATGAAAATAATCTTTTGCTGCCATCCTCCTCTTTTCATTTCTTTTCGGGTGCAGGAGAGGCTCAGCAGGAGACGTTTCGAAAACTTCTCCAATTGTGACAAGACTCGCCTACCCCTGCGGGATGAGCAGTCCTTTTGTTTCCCATTTTATTGTTCTGATTTTGTTTCAGAATTGCTCTATCATCCATTTTCCTCAGCTCGCTAGTAAATAAATGAACCTCTCTTGCTATGTCCTTTGGTTGGGGGAAATGAAAGAGGAAAGAGAGAGCAAAAGTTCAGGAAAAAGAAAGAAAAACATCCCTTTGGTGTTTTGGGCTTGTTGCTGTGTGCCTCTTTTCCTGTGGGCATAGTAGTTTTACTAGGTTTGGCTTAGGTTGCTGAGTTAAGTGGGAAGGGAATAAGATTAAACTGGAGCAGAAGAGTATGGGGAAAGGGCAGCTGAGTGACTTTTTTTTTTTTTTAATCTTCTGTGCACATGAGTTTATGAAGACTGATGCTTAGTTTCAAGTTCATACTAATTCTATTCCTTGTACTTTATGCTTCCTCACAGTGTAGACACTGTTATTGTAGAGACTGATTTTGCACACTGTAACAAAATATCAGTGCTCCTAAGCATTTTTACTGTCAAACGATGTTGGATGTGACTCAAACGCCAACTTTGCAAAGCAAATGAGAATTAAACATCAAAATATTGTCTATAAAACTTCAGTTACTTTTTTTTGTTTTTGTGCGACTTCTTTTTGAGGTGTTTCACCACCACCCACAGTGTTTTATGTCTTCTTCAGTTGGAGTGCTTCCATTTGCTTTGTGTGGGAGAATATTCTGTATCGACTGCACTCAAATCTACTGTATTTAGTAGGCACGATGTCTCTTTTGAATATTCTTTATTTTGTTATTTCTGTGGTAGGGATTCAGTGTTATTATGCAGTATGGATTTTTGGGGCACAACCTTATGCATCATTGGCTGTGTTATAGTTTATTGCACACCTGGAGTCTGAGTCATTTATTCAATCTTCCTACACCGTTAAAGCAATATGTCTCAGATGTTATTACAAACTTCACAGTTTTAAAGATATTTACTGTGTAAAAGTCTCAGATCACCCCTAATGTCTTTATATTTTGCTTCCAAAGCCAGGTTATCCTTATTTTTTTAATGGTCTTGGGCAGTTGATCTCTAGTCTTTCTTAGGATCTTTCATGCTCATCAGAATTGTACATACTGCATTTTTGCCCTATATTACTTTATTTCCATTCATGTTTGCACATGTTTCAATAAGTTGCTGTTCCTAGTTCCCATTTTCAAAGCAAAATTTAAGTGAGTGGGTGACTCAAAACTTTTGCACAGTACTTTATGTGCTTGTATTTTTCCCCCTATATTTCTGTTGTTTGCCAAGAACTATTACAGCACAAGATAGAAGTTGTTAATTTGTCTGAATTAGAGGTTTGTAAGGTGTAATTCTGAGCTCTGGAGAAAGCAAGGCAAGATACATCGTCCTGCCCTCTATTACCACATCAGAGTTATTATAACTATATATACATATAACTACTCTTAAAAGGTAATCATGTTAACATCCATGACATATTGATTTATAATATGTCTGCATCTTAATCACTTAGCATAACATGGGCAATCAAAGGACTTTGTGCGACAAGTTTTATTCACCCATTCATGCATATTTACCTCTACCTGTTTGTGCAAATATAAACATTCGGTATCTATCGCAAAATAGTAGTATTAGGGTTTCCATGGTGAAAAGAAGGTGACTGCACTTCTTTATTTCGATTCGTGAAGACATTTCACCTTCACAAATCCTTTGTGGGGAAAACCCCACTAAGGGTTAAATATCTGGGACTCTTCACCACTGTCTTCATGAACAAAAAAACCCCCCAAAACATTCTACTGCCTTCTCTTCTGGCAACTGGGCCTTTTAGTTTGTAAGGCTTTTTACCTTATGGTTATTCTAGTGATGAGCTTTGGTTTTGCGTTCTGTACTTTTTTTCATGACTCTGTTACTTTTCCCCATCTGTTCCTCCAGTGTTCCCTCATCTGTTTTCACTTTTGTCTTATTATCTAAAATGCATCTTTTGGGATGCTTCCTATTTTACTTTGAAGGTTAGTTTTCTTTCATGCCCTCTGTTGGTTTTGCTTCCTGTCTCTGTCTTCCTTGACTCCCTGATTGTTATCACCTGTGTTAATTGTGTTCAGCTGTTATCATTTCCCATATGTCTCCTGTTGTTTAAGCAGCCCTTTGTGTACAAGTAGTAGAAGTCTTTGTGTTGTGCATTGTCAAAGTTTCTGTTGTGCTCCTCAGTTTTCTGCTTTCTGTGATTCCCTCTGTTTTTTCTTTTTTTTTTGTGACACCTAGTTTTTGGACTTGTTTGTCAACCTTCTTAGTCTGAATAAAATGATTTCATCTTACTTTTTTAGTCTGTTGCTAGCATCCTGCTTTTGGGCCCTCTCTCTTCTGTTTCCTCACAATAGTGCTATATACAGTGCTCAAAAAAATAAAGGGAACACAAAAATAAGACATCCCAGATCTGAATGAATGAAATATTCTTATTAAATACTTTGTTCTTTACATAGTTGAATGTGCTGACAAAAAAAAAAAACA